>JBBPQE010000033.1:0-91803 GCA_038092335.1 Boletus vinaceobasis
TGCACGCATCTACGAACAATTTCGGGGCCTTCTTTACCCTGCGTTTCCTTCTGGGTATGTCGATCTACCACTATTTTCGGTACTGCCGGTTAATATCATTTCAGGCATGTGCGAGTCTTGCGTGACCCCCTGCTTGGTTTTGATCATTTCCATGTTCTACAAGAAGGATGAGCAGGTTCGCTGGGATCCCCGAAGCTCCGTGAGCATGCAACTCATGACGTGTCTAGGCCACTAGGATTTCTTGGTTTTATGTTATGGTCAGGCCCGGCACCACATATTCATTCTCAGATATTTATTCATATTCCCATAGAATGGCCTCACATCAATCTTTGGAGGTTTCGTTGCTTACGTTGGTCGAGCGTATGCCATTCGGCGACCAAGTTGCTCATGACGACGTTACAGGGTATCTCATTTTATGACGGCAAACTTATTCCGACATACAAGATCGTTTTCCTGTTCTTGGGCGGGTTGGCGATTGTCGTCGGGATCATTGTTTTGATCTGGCTTCCCGACTCTCCTGTCCACGCCCAGATGCTAAGCAGAGAGGAGCGAGTTGCTGCTTTGGAGCGTGTTCGTGACGATCAAGGAGGGACAGCAAACAAGACTATCAAGAAGGACCAGATCAAGGAGGCCCTTGCCGACATTAGGACTTGGTTGATGGTATTGTCGACATTGCTCAGTATGTGCCTTGTGACGCCTCCTCTCACATGACTGACACATCTTGCAGCGAGTATTCCCAATGGCGCAATGACTAACTGTAGGGTGGTCCGTGGCAGTCGATCTCGATCGGTACTGATTCTGTTACTTGACTAGTCAGCAACATTATTATCAAGAGCTTCGGATATACGTATGTCACTATAGAAGCAACGAGTCAACCCGAGATCTGAACTGACGAATCTAGATCAAAACAGACGTTGATCCTCTCCACACCCATGGGCGCCCTCTTATCCGTAACGATCCTGTTTTGCGGTTGGTATTCAGACAAGAAGGTACGGCCTATGCACCCTCTATCGGTATCACCGTGATTAATTGTTCTGCTCAGAACGAGCGGATGACACCCATCGTCATCGCTTTGATACCCACTATCATTGGTGTAGGTGAGCAACAACGTTATGGTAGCTACTTTTCCCCCGACGCTAACTGTCTGCCAGCGATGATGATCGGGCTGCAAGGCACCGAGCACAAGAGCGCGCTCTTATTTGGTACAAATTGAGTTCTTCCTGCATTACACGCTTGTTGAGTCGATCACCAGCATCCTACTTGTCGGGAATGTTTAGTAGCGCCTTGTCGACCATCTATGCCTATAATGCCAGCAACACGGGCGGTCATACTAAAAAGGTCACTGGCAGTCAACCACTTCTTCCCGTTCATTCTGACCCCCCTGCCATGTCAAAAGGTTACGATAAACGCGATGACAATGGCGACCTTCAGCGTGGGCAACATTATCGGCACGGAGATTTTTCAACCGAAGGACGCCCCTGCATACATTCCGGGTAAGACTGCGATCATGGTATTGCTGGCCGTCCAGATCTTTGTGTCCTATACCCTTCGTTGGATCAACATTCGTCTGAACAAACAACGACAGAAGAAGTTAGCGGAGGAAAAGGCACGTCGTGGGTGGAGTGATGCGGATGTCCAGCGGGAAAGAGAACGGCATGCGTTTGCCGATCTGACAGACAAACAGTAAGTGACGTTTTGTATCAGCTTCTGGATGGGAATTTGATGGGCGTTTCTTTGCTCTCGAAAGGAATTTGTTCTTTGTATACACGGCATAGTGTCGTGTTGTTAACTGACGACTAGCCACAAGGTAACTTGAGCTGAACTCTGTACGCTAGTCTTACGAAAGTCGTTGATCATAAGTCATTTATCATCCAGTCTATAAAACGTTATCCCAACGTGAATGCCACGAGCCGAGGCATCGTGGGTTGGGCGTAGATAATTTAAGCCGGTCTCATACATGCTTTCTCACCACCGCCACGAGACTCCCCCTCCTTCTCACACCAACCTAGGTCCCCAGACTTGTTCAGCTTTTGTCTGTAACGAAAGGGAGCTGAGTCGTTGCCAATGAGGTTCAAGAAGATGTCCTACCTTGGATGGTCTTCAGATATGCACGAACGACGCTCGGTGCATCCTCCATGAGCGAATCCTCAGGTTCCCATGTAGCCTCGTCCTCGGAGTATCCCTCCCAGAAGACAAGAAGCTCTCGCACACCGTCCACGACCCGATGGTCCCCGATAGCCTCCACAATGAACTTCTCCAGGACTTCCGCCTCAGCCTCTTGCTGAGATTTGATACGAAGAGCATGCCGGGATTTGTGTGACCAGGCCTTCGGAAGTCGTAGCTTCCCCAGTTTTCCACTCGGTCCGAATGGACGGCCCAAGGATGCATTGGTGCACTTGCGGATATATTTGTCCAATTCGCATAGTGTGTGCTCAATGTCACAGAGCATCAAAGGAAGGTGGTCAGGACCAAGGCCGTTGAACTCGATACCCAAACGCTCAAAGTGTTCGTCCTGGGTGATCTGCATCCATCGAACAATGTCAACTTCCACCGAGCGGGGGATGTTTTCGCTGAAGCACCTCCGTAGCCCCCTTCTGGACCCAATACCTATCACAACGAAGTCATACTCGGAAAAGTTAATGAGATCGGAATAGGACAAGTTTAGAATAAGCTGATAAGCGGTAAAATCGCCCATGCTTTTCAACGTCCGCAGGTACTGGAAGACGTCTGCCATATACTCTGCGTCTCGCAGCTGGGCGGGCAATTCCCGCATCAGAACCTCCAGGAATGCCAGGTGATTCATAAAATTTTCTGTGAAGCCTAGTTCGGGTGCTGGTTTCTGATATGCTCCCGTGTAGATGGGGATCTTCTTGTCATACAAGCCACGGAGGACCCTCTCGTAATCGGCGCGCTTATAGGCCTTCCAGGTGAACGGTTGGATATTATCGCGCAAGGTCTCGTACGTCCTGATGTTGGTGTACGTGCTGAAGAGCACGATGCGGAACGTGACTTCTTCGGGTCGCTGTGGACCCTTTTCGATGACTTCCGCAACGATGTACTGGCTGACCCGGTCGAGCACCCGGAAGGTATTGCAAAACTTGTAACTTGCAAGAATGGGATCCGTCGTCCAGCTATCGTGACGACATGTCAGACCTGCCACTGCAGCTTTGGCTGTGTGTTGTGCTTACGGAGGAGGGTGATCGACACGACGCTTTTCGTCGATGGCATGCCGTTCTGCAGCCAACCGCCAGAAGGTGTCGAACGCTGGGGTTAGTGAGTATTCCGTCTCACGGAGAGTGACGGTCATTGGAGGTGGAGCCGCATTGGCAAAGTGGAGTTCAGAACGCGTCTTGGGACGCTTGCTGGATCTCGACGCGTTACCGTTTTCGAGGGCAGCAGCACCACGTTTCATACCTTTGGAACCTGTTTGGACGCGTTCAGTTAGTTAAAACACGCGTACAAAAATGAGGATAGTCCTACAGAACGAGCTGTCAGAATGTTTCGCAAAAAACGAGCGCTAAGCGAAACACAAAGTGAAGGCTACACCTTAAGTACGGTAGGGGTACAGTACGTAACATGGCGGCGAAGACGGAAAGATGTCGGCATCCACTAACTCACCTGACATTGTGAGCTACTAGTAGAACCCCACCGGCGACGACCAGAATGAACACGCAAGATAGGCTTCGACTTGTCCAACGTTACGTCGAACGACAGAAAGCCTATCTACCCACGTATACCACCGAACACCTGTTGAACGAACCCCACGGAACGCCATCCAAGCCGCTACGAATTGACAGTGAATTTGGATTCGACACCCCCGTCCTCCGTCCACGACGAGTGCCAGAGAACAAAGCCGCTCAATCCCAGCGAACGGGGCAAGTGGGACGGAGCAATCCACGAACACACGACGCTGAACCGGCTTCACCCCCAAACCAGGGCCCTGGACCACCTCCCGCTCCGCCAGGGGAAGCACCATCGGAAGTTCGAGACACCGTTCTGGGCAAGAAGGACAAGCCGACATCCAAACGGAAGAAAGCCTCGACCCCAATCGACACCGACAACGAACGCGCGGCCAGTAGGTCACTCTCATGTGTTTAGTACCGTTAACCCTTTGGATGACTCGGTGTTGTATACACCTAGGACTAGCGGATCGTCGAGAGCGTAAGAGGAAGAAACGCGCCATCATAAACCCTCCACAGAGGCACGACACTGACAACGTGCTTACTGCGACCCCCAAAAAGGGAAGAGCGAACAACCAGCAAACGAAGAAGCCCGCCGCGTTGGCGCTTTTGTACGGGTTTTCCGCTACGAATGTCACGAAGGGCAGGCTCACGGTTAGTCGTTCGATGAATGTTGTGTTTCATGCTCCTTATGCACTCGAAAGTTGAAGCCGGCGCCTTCCCTTGGTGTTTTCAGCAAGGGGAAAGCATCAGCGAAAAAGAAAGTAACCACAACGAGGAAGTTTTGTAAGTACCCTACTGTTATGGTCAAGGGTGAAGCGCTTAAGAGTGAAGCGTCGAGGAACGAGCTTTTCTCCGAATCCGCGTTTCTGAACAAGCCGAGCGAGCGGGTTGCCGATCATTCACATATCGACGACGATCCGGACGATAGTTCAGTTTCCTCGATTTCTAACCACCCCATTCCCCAAGTTATCCGTACTACGAACCGTGCAAAGAAGGATCAAGGCAAATATACCGAAACCCCTGCTGTAAAAACACCACAGACGCCGAACCGAACCACAGCTGAATCAGAGGTCTGGGACATCGAACTGCAGAGCAAGCTTCCCTCCTCTGCGCGCGATGTTTCGAGCGAGCCTGGAGCGAAAGATTCTATTCCCGTCGTCCTCGATCTCCGTGGGGCAAGGTGGGCCGCTTCTATCGATGTGACAGAGGAACACGAGGAACGCCGCAACAAGGCCCAAACTCCGAGCTCGTCTGTCAGTCGAAGTCGGTCAAGAGGACATTCCGTAGTTTGCAGTTCCCCGCCGGCTATATCGGATGAGCATGACAAGCTTGGCATTCCCCGTGCTGTGGGTGTTCCATCAATCCACCCTTCCCACTCGGCATCTCAGGTAGGGCGCCGTGCTGCTGACACTCAACCACCCGATCGGCCTCAAGTAACATCCAAGTATTTCACTGAACCCAGGCCAACCTCGGTCCAGGAGTTCCCCGTGGATCTCCCGCAGACATCAGGACCGAATGATGACATCAACGTACTTGGTTCCCAAATCCCTGGTCAAGACGTCGAGGACGCCGCGTTGGATGTACAGACGATTCACAGAGTCCCCTCGCCGATAAACTCGCTGATAAGTGTTCCGCAACCCATGGCAGAGTTCCAAACCGGGTACGACATTGTTCCACTCGAGTTTTCGAGCGACGTTTCCCCATACGGCGATTACTACGCACGCGTGGACGTACCCTGGGAACCCCTGGAAGGGACATATCGTGGCTACCCCGACTATTCTGTCGTGGAGACCCGAGATGATCGGTCCATTAGCGCTATGGGATATCACCATCCTCACCAAAGTACGACCTCAGATTGGTGCCGAACTTGGTACCCCTCAACTGATTTAGCCACTGATGACGTAGAGGGTGTCCCCGTGGAGGATTTCGAAGGTTCGTGTGATCCGTTGGCGCAGGAATACGAAGACGGGCTTGGAGAGTGGGGGCCGCCTGCCGAACCTTGTTTTCTCGAGACACAGGACGAGTACGGTCCTGGAGAAGAACACCTTTCTGAACAGTGGTTTTGTATGGCTGAGACTGGACAAGATCCGCCCGTGAACGAGGATGAAGCCCTCGATGAGTCGGTTTGTTATAGCGAAGAAAACTTGCGCGATGGAGAGTCAGAAGAGGACATGCCAGGCTTTTTGGAGGGACGAGCACTGTTACACGGTGTCCCGGAGAGGCCACGGGGTGTCGGGTTCTCGGGACTGATCCAAGCAGAGATGGACGTCGCAAGTCGACTGTGGGATCACTGGCGCCCACGGCGACTTTGAAAGACAAATGTTTGAATTGGGGGGCATGGGTAAAGTACAATTCATGTTAAAGAGTAAAGTAGGTATAAAATGGCTACATTCTGTGAATGACCCTTCCGCGGTGGTCGATTTCTCTGCCGTGCTCATCGAGATAACGCCTGTTATCAACGGCGCCAAAGAACAAAGGCCCTGTGCGGGTAGAATTGCTCCTGTGGAGTCTGGAGTCATCTCTAAAGCCATTAAAGGAATTATGACGCCTGCGGTGTTCATCTCGGTGGGAATGGTGAGGAGGGTAATAGTCGGAAGTATCCATGCCAAAGAAGTGGCGAACGCGATCGCCGATAGAGGGGGTACGCTCGCGTGGAGTGTGGTAGCCGTGGGCGTATGATTGGGGCTGGGCGTGAGAGTGGTGGGAGTGCGGAGGGGGATAGTAGACGAGATGATGAGAGGAGTGAGATGGATGGAGATGCGAAGATTGAGAGGGGTGGCGATGGGAAGATTGGGAGTGGTGGCGGTGGGAAGATTGAGAGGGGTGACGATGGGAAGAGTGTGAGCGAGTATGCCGATGGTCAGGTTGATAATGGCCCGATTCCTGTCGAAGGAGGTGAGGAGACATGCAAGAAAAGGGAGCAGGGACATACGCTGTGGGCGTAGACTACATTGGGGGGATATACAGTATGACCAGAATGGCTGTGAGAGCGATGTCTACTGACGCTCCTGGAACGTGGAGGGTGCGCGACGAGGTACTGGGAATGTGCGGAAGGGGAGTAGGTGGTGTGTACGGAGGGGGAGTAGGAATGAGCGGAGGGGGAGGAGTGTGATGGGAAGGGATAAGCCATGGTGGATAGTGGGGTGGTTGGTCCGATCATATATAATCAGATACACTGCATCGGATCGGGATTCGGATCGAAGGTTGCCCTTGGACGATGAATCGAGTTGGCTGGTCGCGCATCTTCGTCCGCTTCCAACACGACAAGACTCCAATCACTGGCCCCCCCGTCCCTTCTCGCCCTCCCCTGCCCTACACCGCGCCCCCATTCCATACTCATGCCTTCTTTCTAGCTCTCGAACGCTCATTCCCGACCCCCACGGCTCGCAGCCTCATGCGCGCTACCCGCGCCCTCCTCGTCGACCGTGTCGGCAGGGTGAAACGCGACGGCCTCACCGTCAAAGACCTCGACAACGTGCGTATTCCTCTCCCCCATCCCACCTTGCTCACCCTCTCCCATTAGCAAGCATACCTCTTTCGCGCCGCATTGTCCGAAATGAGAGCAGAGCAGGGCGCTCGTTCGCGGAACGAAAGTGCCGCCATCCGTTCCACGATTGCCGCACTCCGCAGAGAGGTCGACAGGCTCGACGTTAAGATGAAGGAAGATCTCGGAAACCTCAAGCACGAGTATGTCCATCCCACCTTCCTCGTCTTCGTCCGACCCACATTTCAGGATTCAAATGGAGCTCGATACCCGCAAGAACGAAAGCAAGTCCGATTTCACGCAACAGAGCATTGCTATCGAGGTCTGTCCGTCCCTCTATCCCACTTCCCGTCCTGATCTCGCTTCGCCGTGTGGGAGCAGGAACTCTTGAACAAGGCCATCGTCGAACTCGGTGACCTCCGCGCGAGTATGGAAGAAGTGAAGTGGGACAATATGCGCAAAGCAGTCGGTGATTATCATACCTTCCTTTCGCCCTACCCTTCCTCATCTCCCATCTCTTAGCCGCACTCGGCGCCTTCCTTGTTCTCATCATCATCTCCATGGAGTTGTATCAGTTCAACAGTCAAAAGGCATCTCCCTCTCGGCACCCACCCCCCACCCATATCCACTTCCCAGAAGCAGCCGATGACGAGACATCCATTCGTAGCAACCCTCTTATCTAGAATCCATATGTACTCTACCCCCCAGTAATCTCTTTACCACATCTCAATTTACATTTAACTGGTACATGTCCCACTAGACGGACAAACAATTCCTCCTTTCCTTGATTCTCCAAACCTGTTCCACCAGAGTCACTTGACCTTGAGCTTCGAGAGCTTGTCCGTGATCTCATCCTCGCCTTGAGATGTCTCTAATGCCGTAGCCCCATTTAGTTTGTCTGCAGTGTGTACGCCCTCCTCGGCTACTCCGCTCGATCCATCGTCCGTCTTGGGAGGTGTCTTTGTCGTTGCAGCCTGTGCACCAGCGCCACTACTTTCAGTATCTTCCTCGTCCTCCCAACTGTCTTTCACCCCTTCTGACTTTGCCGCTGCCTTTCTTGCCCTTTGGTTGGCTCGCTTTTTTCCGTTCTTGTTCAAGGATAGGGTAATCGCCCCTTTCGTTTTCTGTTGCGATTCCGAGGAGGGTGCGACCCAGCCCAGGATATGCCCCTTAGGAAGGGCTGTGGCATCCATGGCCTGTTGACGCGTACCACGGAAGCGTGAAATATCCTCCTGGGGTGTGAATCCAGGCCGTATCTTGATTTGCTTGCGTACGCTGAACAGCATTGCCAGATGAGCAAACGGGCTGGTGTCCAGTTCATGAAGCAAGCCACGCACGATCCATCCGGTCGCTTCGACTCGGGGATGACCCGTTCGAGTGTTCGTGGGTCTACTGCAATCCCAGACGCAGATTGATCTGGAAAGAGAGGAGGTCTTGACATGGTACGAGTGCAAAAGGCCAGTCGTCGTGATGGCAGAGCACGAGCGAGTTCGGAGTTACAATACATCTTATCTCGTCCTCCTCGTCGTGTGCGATGCGCTACGCTGTCTTCGTCACTGGCCCGGCCGGCGCCGGAAAGTCTACATTCTGCACTTCCTTCGCCACTCACCTTCGAGTATCTAGGCGCACTGCCCACATCGTCAACCTCGACCCCGCCGCAACAGGAGACGCGTTCGAGTATGAGCCTGCCATCGACATCAGGGAACTCGTCACACTCGAAGACGTCATGACCGAGATGGGAATGGGTCCGAACGGTGGTCTCGTGTATTGCTTTGAGTGAGTGAGTATGCCCTCATAGGCGCCCGCTGGGCATGTGCTGATTCTGCGAACAGGTATCTCTTGGAGAACATAGACTGGCTCGAGGAAGAACTGGGCGGATTTGATGATGACTATCTCATCATTGATTGCCCCGGTTCGTACCTTCCCTCGTCCTGACAGTCTCGAGCTCATGCACCCCAGGCCAAATTGAGCTATATACACATCATCCATTCCTCCCCTCTCTCGCTCGTAACTTGCAGCGGATGGGCATAAGGATCTGCGCTGTGTACCTCATCGACTCTCAATTCATGGAAGATCGCTACAAATTCTTTAGGTACCTCGTTCCCCGCCCTCCTTGCCTGTTCTGACCTCTTTTACCAGTGGCGTCCTCTCCGCCATGTCTGCGATGGTAAACCTCGAGGTCCCATGGATAAATATCATGTCAAAAATGGATCTCGTCTCGTCATCCACTTCCTCGGACACCACTCAACCGCGGAACGGCGGGCGTGCACGTCGAGATATCGCACGGTATCTCGATCCCGATCCACTCTTGCTTGCGAATGCACGAGATGGACATGATAAAGTGTCGGAAAGAGATAACAGCCGGTTTCATGAACTGAATAGGGCAATCGTCCAGCTGGTGCGAAGCTCCGCTTTTCCCATTCTCGTGCGGTATTGATAGTCTATCAGATCGAGGACCACCCTCTTGTTTCTTTCTTGCCTCTTGATCTCACGTCGACCGATTCTCTTGAAAATGTTGTCAGTCACATTGATTTCACGATGCAATATGGCGAGGATGAGGAACCAAAAGAGGTATGCTTGTCGGATAGCTGCAGGAGGTTCGGTACTGACTGACGCGAAACAGCCACACGACCTGGACGAGGGTGATTTTGCGGACATGGAGTGATTGCAAAACGTCTAATCTAGTTGTAGTTGTAATGTTGGGCTTTCGTGACCCGAGTGTAACACACCTTGTGCATGACCATCCACGGCGTTGGTGTCGACCTCTTACATATCCCGCGCATGGCCGCGTTAGTCAACCGAAGAGGACCAATGAGGATTGCCTCGCGCATTCTCAGTCCATTAGAACGAAGCTCTTTTTGTCCACTCTGGCCAGAAAACCTAGATGAACAAGGGACGCGGATACGCGCTGCGACGCGATTCTTGGGTGTGCGGTATGTGCTCCCTCGTTGTGTCTAGCTTCAAACCTTTGAACAACCACAGGTGGGCGGTGAAAGAGGCAGCCTACAAAGCGTTGTATCCACTCAGACCGACGTGGAAGGAGCTCACTTACACTACGTTTGATCCTCACACCGGGTCCAAGCCCACACTCGTCTTCCATCCCGGTGACGGTGATGTCTCAGACCAACCGAGATTACATGTGTCCGTCAGTCACGACGGAGAGTACATCCTTGCACACGTCGTCGCCGAACATGTGGCCTGACAATCCCGACGGGTCGTATTATCATCAATGCCAACGTACAGTGCTCCTTAGTCTACGTTATCTATCGTTCTCTGGCTGGGCCCGGGACGGTCGCTCGGGCCACCAGTCAGGCCACCAAGGCTCCACTTTCCACCTTACACCGTCTGGGACGTCAGCCCCTTCTGTAAATAATGCAATATCTGGGCGCAGGTGTTCTAAACGGAGGAGAGCGAGGCCAACGGCTGTGCCGGGGCTCACGGATGGCGTGGCGATCGAAGTGAGGAGAGTGGATGTTCCGCGGGGACGGGGTGTTCGGGCGGCCGATGTATCAAGCTCGGTGGCAGGCGAGGGAGTCAGCGAAGGTTTGATGGGAAGGTGTAACGGTGGACCCGCTCTCGCTGACGTTGTGGACAAAGTGACTGGCAGAATTCGTTTGCGTATCGTGCCGGTGTGATAGGTCCGCACTGTGAGCTCTTGTCCCACATAACACCCCTTGCGGAAGTCGACTACAAGGACCGGGTCGCGTGTCAGTGCTAATGTGGGGCCAAAGGAAAGGTCACGCACGTCCGCCCATGACATCGAGGTTGGACTCGATGGGGAACGCATGTAGAGGCCGAATGTCAGCGCTACCTTCGGGCACGCCATGCATTATCCTATGTAGGAGGTATGCATCCGCCGCCAATACATCGTGGGTCGAGGCTTCCTGAGCTGTGCAGCAACGATAGTGAGCGGAGGAAAAGGCGCGTCGAGTGGAAGCGACGGACGTCTATCTCCTTTGCGGACGAGCAGTCGCCGACCCATACCGGGTGCACGGCGGTCGAGAATGACGCCGTGCTCGGTACCCCACGGCGAGGTGGGGGAGTCACGCCAGGCGGGCTCGACGGCGCCGCTTGCTGCCCAATGCCAATATCTCTGTTGGACTTGAGGAGGTTCGCCCCATGCGGCCCATACGTCCCATTCTTGTGTCACGTCGCGAATGCGGACCTTGGAACGAAGGACGAATCGTTTAAGTAAGGAGAGAAGCGGCGGGGATTCGGATGGGGATGGGTCATGGTCGATGAGATAGGTGGGTGATGGGGACGGAGGAGAAGTGAAGAGAAAAACGTCGTGGAGGACGCGACCCTATTGGCAAGGCTCAGTCGAAAGCAGGAGGGATGTCGGGCATAGTCACCTGGGCGTGCAGGAACGCGGTGTAGGACGGGTGACCTTGAATGCTGCCTGCGAGCAAGCCGTTGAGGAATTGGGTCGCGTCGCTGCCAGAGACGGCGAGCACGGCGCGATTAGGGATGAGTGCCAAGCTTGGTGTTGAGCGTAAGAGTGCGCGCAGCGCCATGGCGGTGTGGATGCAACAAGTCGACGAGTTGCAAACTTGTCACAACCTTCACACCATGTCGTCTTCGTGTTCTGCGCTGCTGGGGGCATTAAAAACATGTCTTCTCGAGTCTGACTGCGTTCAAAAACACGGGCGATTACCGTCGGAATGTCTCAAACATCACACGGACGAGCTTCCCGAGGCTTGCCAAAACTTGCGAAAGGCTACTTATGAATGCAAACGAAATATGGTACGTCGTCCATCTGTCAATGAGACTGCGACGAAAAGTGAACGACTACTTCTAGCTGGACATGCGGAAGAGGTTCCGGGGCAATACGGCTGGCATGGAGGGGGAAAAGATAAAGGACTGAGGAGATTAGCGAGCGTTGTACGGTTGGCGTCAAAATTTCATGCTGACTGAGGATATTAGCAAGCTCGGGACTCGCTGAGGACATTATTAGCAAGCACCTCGGACACATTACCGAACCAGTCGACTATAAAGCTTGCCGTCCCCTCCCGCTGTGAGTTAGTCAGTCTGCTATGTCGAAACCTCTCTTGCTCTACACCGCGCCCACTCCAAACGGACACAAGGTGTCCATCCTCCTTGAAGAGCTCAAGGCTGTCTATGGTGACGTTATAGATTACGAGTAAGCGCTCCCCTCTGCATCATGCAGCCCTTGAGCGAGCTCCCACAGGGTTGAGAAAATCAACATCTCCACGAACCGCCAGAAGGAGCCATGGTTCATTGCTCTCAACCCCAACGGCCGCATCCCCGTCCTCGTCGACCGCGACCACAAGCCGGAGCCTTTCAGCGTCTTTGAAACTGCTGCTATTCTCCTGTACCTTGTTCGCAAGTACGATACCAAAGGTCTCTTCTCCTTCCCCACCGGAAGTGACGATGAAAGCGTCATGCTCCAGTGGATCTTCTTTGCCGTAAGTGACTTTTCATCAACCTTACTCGTGCTCATCGCGCTCGTCTCGTAGCACGGCGGAGTCGGTCCTATGCAAGGGCAGGGTGTGCCGCCTTTCTCCCATTGCGCATGACTCTGGCTCACTCATTTCCCGTTAGCACACCACTTTAGGAACTATGCCCCAGAGGATATTCCGTATGGCAAGAAGCGTGCGTGGTAACGTTGTTTCCACACCGTCTTTATTCACTTTCTTCCAGGCTATACCGACGAGACCGCCCGTCTGTATAACGTGCTCAACATCCGTCTTGAGGGCCGCGAATACCTCGCCGGCCCAGGAAAGGGCAAGTTGAGCATTGCAGACATCAACGTTTTACCCTGGTATGTTGGCCGTCCGATCTGAGCGGTCACAATCTCATGCCTTGTCATCAGGGTCCGTATCCACAAGCATGCCGGGATAGACACCCTTGATGCCTTCCCCAACACCAAGGTAAGGTTTCCACATAAACCGCAGGAGCGATGCTTACCGCGCATAGGCTTGGGTGGAGCGCCTCGTCGCAAGGCCTGGAGTGTTGGCTGGCCTCCAAGTACCCTAAATGTGAAAGAGTTTGAGACAGGCAATGATCGCGTAGTTGTAAGATAAGATAACTACTGCCGTATATTTGGAAATCAAACGCGTCCACGTGACTGATAAGATGGACAAACACCTTCCTGTCAGACATTGGGTGGAGTTACTCAGGATGGTTCAAACCCGAGCATCGACCGCTTACATTTCTGCGTCCGCCAATCGCTGTAACCATGCCGCACACGTATCGCCCAACTCTATCCTTGTAGCATTTGGATCAGGTCGTCTTGTGGCCTTCTGGAATATCGATGCGAGTCGACCCATTTTTCCTGTGTCGTGCTTCAACTGATGTACCCTCCAGGACCGAGCTGACAAGGGTGTCTACGAAACACTGGCAGGTCACGGAGGCTTGGTGACCTGCGTGCGATTTCTCCGCGATGACTTTCTCGTGAGTGCGGACGACAAGGGACAGATTCGGGTTTGGCAAAAGTTCGAAAATGTACGATAACCCCTCCCCGGTCCCGTCAGTCTCTGATGCTACAATCGACATCAGTGGACGAATACGGTCACGGTGCATGCACATCTCCAACCGATCTCCGCTCTTTCTGTGTCGAGAGGTCTCCTAGTGACAGGGAGCTCCGATTCCTCTGTCAAGACGTGGACTCTCTTCGACGAACAAGAAATTCGTACGCAAACGCTTCCTCTTTATCCGCCCGATGGTCCTGACTGGACTGGCCCATAGCCAAGGTCGAAATAGCTCAGGTCATCTCCCTTCGGGGAAAGTACCCACTGGCACTGGCGGTGACAACGCTCCCTCGTTCCCAAGGTCGGTGTTGGTTTGGAATCCGAAGTTCAGAAAATCATTTGGGATCCATTGTTTCTTGATAGCCACCATACTTGCGATCGCCGGGACTGACAGGAACGTACATATCTGGACACGTTCTGACAGTAATGTGCGTCTTGATCTTTGTCGTTGATCCAATTTTTCTTTATCTCCAGTGCTGTCATAGTTTGTCCGTTCCGTCGCCCTTCCGGGTCATGAAGACTGGGTGCGAGCACTGGCGTTCTGTACACCGACACCATCTGCAGGGACCCCTTCGAATGATCAACTCTTACTTGCTTCGGGCTCTCAGGATGGGACGATCAGATTGTGGAACATCGGTGCCCTGGAGACAGCAAGAAATCATGGCGATGGCAGCGGGAGTATGAATGCACTCAGTGATGATCTATTGGATGCCTTTGAAGCTTCACTCGGAGATCCTACAGAGGGCGAAGAAGGTGGAAGACAAATTTCGCTCAAACGTCATATTCTAACAGTAAAATCCAAGGATCTTGGGTGTGTTTCCTTCCCCACTTCGCTCATGAATATGTGACCAAGCGTTGAAAAGAGCCCAACAATACGCCATAACCTTTGATGCACTGCTCATCGGGCATGAAGCAGGTGTGACGTCGCTGGCATGGACACCATCTGACCCAGCAAGCGCTTCATCACTGCAAACTCTTTTATCAAGTTCAACGGACTCTTCTCTGATTCTGTGGTCCCCAAGCCAAATCTTACCTTCGGCGTCATCGCACGATGTCACAGCTGGTTCAATATGGATCAATCGACAACGGTTTGGTGATGTTGGTGGACAACGCCTTGGAGGGTTTGTTGGCGCACTTTGGGCGAGAACCACGCAAGGCGATGATGTTATGGGGTGGGGATGGAACGGAGGGTGGAGACGCTGGCGATCTGTGCGAGCAACGGAAGGCAACTTGGATACTGCGCAATGGAGAGAAATCGGTGCTATCAGTGGACACAGCGGGCCAGTGAAGGACCTCGATTGGAGCCCTGCTGGAGAATACATCATCTCAGTCGGGTAAGTTGGGCTGAATAGATTCACACACGTGTCTGGCTAAGTGAGTCAGGTTGGACCAGACGACTCGTGTCCATGGCGCCGTTTCCTCGTCTTCCTCTGCCTCACATTCTTTAGGGGTGTGGCATGAATTGGCGCGTCCTCAAGTACATGGATACGACCTTGTAGGTGTAACTTGGCTTGGTCCGTGGACGTTTGCAAGTGTCGCAGACGAGAAAGTTGCCCGTATTTTTGAGGCTCCTCGAGGGTTTGTGGACACCGTTAAGAAGCTGAATGTTCGTGGTGTGGTGGAGAGTACCGTAAGGAATTCATAAAATCCTAGGTTGCAAGCACGTCGATGACGTTCTGTTAGGAAAAACGGCCGATCGCAGCCCACGTGCCTCCACTGGGGTTATCGAACAAGGCAGTTAGCGAGGGTCTGACTCTTCATTTCAAGTCATCATCTACCATCCTTATATCTTACTTTTGGCAGCGCCGGTTCAACTAGACTCATCACGGCCAGATAGGCGGCCTTTTGCAGGTGAACTTGCGGCTACAACGCTCTGGCCGGAAACTGAGAAGATCTTTGGCCATGGTTACGAGGTGACGACGTATATCTCTTCGAAGACGTGGTATTGAACATCCTTTCCGATTAGTCGATAACTATCGCGTCATCCAACTCTCACGGTTTATTGGCCACAGCTTGCAGGGCTGCCTCTGCCCAACACGCTGTGGTCCGTGTGTACTCGACGTCCACGTACCAACCATTTGGTTCGCCGTTGGAAGGACACTCGCTCACGGTCACGCGTATCGCTTTCAGCCCGGACGATCGTTACATTGTCACCGTCAGTCGTGACCGCACGTGGCGATCGTTTGAAAAGCGGGACGACGGTACGTGAACCGTACTCGGGCAATCTTGGGCTATCGTGCCACGATACCATCCTTTTTTTCTCGCAGGATATGTCCCAGCCGCCGCAGACAAGTCTCATGCGCGGATCATTTGGGATTGTGCGTGGAGCCGCGAAGGGGACGTATTCGCCACGGCTTCGCGGGACAAGACAGTACGTTGTTCCTTTGTTCCTTTGTCTGACTCAGTGTGCTCATCGGGGCACCATGTGTCAAGGTGAAAATCTGGTCTCCGAGAGCTGGGTCGGAACCCTGGCCTACGCTCGCGACGTTGAAATTCACAGAAGCAGCGACCGCGGTTGCTTTTTGTTCCCTGGACACCACGAGGTAAGGTAGATATCTTCGTTTGGCGAGATGGTAGGATTTATAACGACACGCAGGCGGTTACTTGCGATCGGTTTGGAAACGGGAGAGATTTTCATTTACTGTAACTTGATTGCTACTCCGGGAAAATGGGAGGTTTCAAGTTCGATTCCCGTCGGGTATGACTTATTCCCCCCTCCGACCTATCTTTACGTGGAACTCAACTTTGACTACAGCATTGCCCATGTTGATCAGATTCATAGACTGGCATGGCACTCTACTGATCAATCTACCGAGCGATATCTAGCCTCATGCAGCGAAGACGGTACACTCAAAATATTGGTGGTCCATGTTGATCTATAAAGTATATATCTGCGAGAAAACGGGAGAAAATCATGTAACACAGTATACGCAAGGGAAACGCAGTCGTAGTCAAAAAGAGAAACTTCTGCTATACAGTGGTAAGGATCGGGAAGGATGACAGGAGATAAGGGTAATCGACAATCAGGTTAGTACGGAAACAGTTTCGTTCGTATGGGTTGTGGTTTTGGGGGTGCCAGATATGGGTATAGAACGGATCAGTGACCGGGGGGTTGCCTGTATGAGTTGATATAGTAGCTGGTAACTGATAGTGTGAATAAGCAAAACCAGGGGCCAGTAACTTCAGCAAGCGGGCCCGTGCATATAGGGATACAGGAACATGGAAGATCATGAAAAATTTAAACAACATCACGAAGACTCATCGGAACTTCAGGCTGTGAACACGAGTCAATGAGTTGTCCCGAAGAAAGGTAGGAAAGATCGTACGCATTTTATCCTGCGAGAATGGGGACACAATGAGCTAGGTTCTTGCGAACAAACTTGAAAATCCTTACTTGTAGAAGCATTCAATGGAACGCAGCATCTCGACGTCTCCGCCCGTCGCGGTCACGAAATTTATGATAACGCCGGCGCGTGCGTAACTTGACGCGATGGCGGGAGCAACACTTTCAACACCCTGATGTAAGAGAAGAAGGACAAGAATATGGCGGTGCCTACCGATGAGCATATTCTTCCACTGCCTTGGGAAGATCTGCCGGGTCTTTAACACACAAAGGAGAGAATCGATGACAGCTTGACATACCATAGTTGATGATAAGAGGTACGTGGGAGATTTCCGGGATCTTGACCTGAACGTCATTGACGACCAAGACCTTGGTCACTTGTTGCCTCATCATGACCGAAGCAGAACTTCTAAATTTGTTCAGAGCCGCCAACTTGGTCCCAGCATTCATTTCCCCGTGCTGAGAAAAAACGGTCAGCTGGATAGTAACATCAAACTAACGAACTCACAAGCGGGACGGCTTCCAATCCACGACTTGCCAGTTTATATACGACGGAATCCAGGGCATTCATCCCGCCGACGTGAACGATTGCTTGGCTGACTTCGACGTCGTCAAAGATGTCGGCCAATGCATCCAACTTCCACTCTCGAGCTTGGGCAGTTTCCACGCTTGAAGCCCCCCTACCTGAGCCGATGATTCCATGGCCGCTACCTGGTGCACCAACATTCGTGGAATCTGCACGACCACCAGCCGTGAAAGCGAGGTACAAATAAAACTGTCGTAAACCACGGGAACCTTGACTCGTCTCAGTACTTGTGACATTTCCATCCCGGCGTACCAGGACCCTGACGGGTTCCCTGAGCTGGATGGCCGTCGCAAGGTTCAGAACATCCTGGGGTACCGTGTTCGAAAATAGGGCGGTTTGACGTTCGATTATTGCTGGGTTTCCTCCTAGATCGTTCGGGGGTGACGGTGGAATAGTGGAATACCTCCGTGCAGAATTGACTACCCCTGCTAGCGTGTTGTTGGTATCAAATGAAGCGAATGACGATTGACCCGAGCCATTAGAACTTGGCGTTGGAGTCCCAGGACCCATGGGACGGGATCTAGGGGGAGGGAGTAGCTTGACGATGTTGAAAACGTATTCATGCAGATTTCGAGCAATCAGTTGATCGACTTCGTCGAGCACCAAGAAGCGGACTTCTGAACCAGTGAGACCTCCAGGAGAAGTAAACAATGCATGCAGTTTCTGTGGCGTTCCACAGATAATGTGTGGCATGTTCTGTTGGAGTAGGCGCAGTTCCTGTGTGAGGTCGTTCGTATGTGTCGACGTGCCCACTCCTAATGCTGATCGGATGCCAATAGGTCCCCCCAAATCTCGAATCATGCGTTGAGCTTGTGTTGCCTGATCCACCGTGGTGGATATCATTACAGCGAGTGGGCCCCTGTTGGGAGGTCTACCTGCCGTGTTGACCACAGCGACCTGAATGGCAGGTATGACATATGCAGCGATACGCTCTTGGGTCGGAGGAGCCTGTGCGATGATGTCGCAGCCTCGAAGAAGGAAAGGAAGAGCGCGCTGCTGAATCTTATTGGGCGGACCAACACTAACAATCAACTGCATCAGTCCCGGGTGAACTGGTTGTGGGAGAAACGAATCACCCGAATTTGCTCAGGGAGCGAAGTAAGTCAGGAGCGAGGTTCAGCTGCTCCCATTTAGAAACCATGGGACCATTGTCGCGAGAACTGCCTGACCAATCACCGCTTTGTCCATCGATGATCTGCCGTCACTGTGTCAGAACTGCGTGTAGTACTTGAAACAGCACGCTCACACCAACTGATTCCCTACGCATTAATCCTCCAGTGACGGATCGTCGTTTGTCTCGTGCGGGGTCGTTACGCCCGAGGGTTGCGACATTGTCCACCCTTAGAGGTAAATCGAGATTTCCTGCAGACCACGTTCGCGTTGGGGGGTTCGGGGCACGAGAAGGAGCCCTCAGTTCAGGTCGATTGGGTAGCGCATGACCCAGTAACGTGGGGTTAGGACTAATATTGGGCGCAAACGGCTGATTCGGGGGAAGATCTGGTGTATGTGGGGTGAGCCGACCAAGGGCGGTCGCACTCTGAATGTGTTGTTGTGTTTGCAATGCGAGAAGCTGACCGACAGACGTGGTCAGGGTATTTATGCGTTGTGAGATCTGGGTTATTTCGTCGGGTGGTGGGGACTGGTTTGGGGCGATACCCGCACTAAAAGATGCTCTTGGTATAGTCAAGGAAGCAGCAGACTGACCGCCCGTGGGTGCAAATGGATCCTTGAACTCTGGCTGTGAACTACTGGTCTGCGGCACATTGCTGAATGAACGCTCGACAAGGAAATCCACTTTGCGGTGGACATCGCGGAGTTCCCGTTGAACTTCCTGAGCAGTGAACTCGCATCGCAGCAGACGCTCAATGACGTCTTGAATGAGGGGTGAGGTCTTGAGCTGAGCATCAAGGTTTTGCGAGAACTCTCCACCAGAAGCGAACTGACTGCCGGAATCTAAAGATGAAACGGGAGAGGAAGATACGAATACACCATTGGTATTGAAAGATGAACGAGACAAGCTGTTCTTGATGTTAACGGGAGGCGTATTGATGTGACCCCTGGACTGCTGGATGGGTGCAGGGAAAAAGGGAGAATCTGCAGGTGTCCGCGATCCTTCATCCGTAGTGACCGATCCGTGTGCATCGTCCGCTTCTGGCAGAGCTTCTAAACTCCCAATGGCGCTCATTTCGCGGGTACGAGGAAGACTCAACGGTCCATCTAGTTCTGTATGATGCGTGGCTGATGAGTCATCGGGAACGGTTGGCGATGGTTGAAGACGCATGTCGGACGGGCGCTCCTGGTTCTCGCTGTCCCGAGCAGGGCTTGGAGAGGAGCGTACAGACCTATGTTCAACAGGAGAAGTGGAGAGCCCAGAGACGGACTCCCGAACCTGCTCACGGAGTGTGGGAACTGCAAGACCAAACCTACTTGGCCCACCATCGTCCTCACCAACACGCATGCTGCCGGGGAAGAAAGGCGTAGATGCTGGGTTCAGAGCTACGGTTTTCGCCATTGCGCGAGAAGATCCAAAGTGCGTCAAAAGAATAAAGACTGGACGGAAAGTCGGACCAAGATTCAGTTGGCGAAGGTGAATTTGCATAGCAGATCTGATCTCACCTGCACGTCGTGTAGTCAAGCGAGTTCCATGCAGAGATCTTATGGGAGCGGTCGGTGGGGCTGGCAGACAGTCGGTAGACACAGCCCTTGCAGGGTCAGTTGAGGGATGGGGGGTCGCCAAAGAACTTATAGGATGCGAAAAAGGCCACACCGTTTAGCCGGCTCACAATGTGTGAAAGTGGCACTGAATAGGTCCGAACGCATTTGAACATATTGCATACAACATACAGACAACTCTGGCACCAGAAAATGAGGGAAATGTACATGGCGAAACCGTCACATAATGCCCTCTCGAAAGGTGAGACCCATAAACTGGAACCGCCTGCGCAACTTTCGGTCGTTTTCGTGTTTCGGGTCTAGGAGGACCGTAGGTTCAAGCTTTAGTGATCTGACACAACGAGTTAGCACCAACTCTGACATGGTCACGGAACATCCTACCCGAGCGCGCTTATTTGAGCACGACGCAGATCCGGTGGTTCCAACCTTGACCGGTAATCATCCAGGCGCTTGGCAATCTTTTCCCGGACTTCAGGAAGATCAGATATGGCTATAGAAACCTGAATGAATGGGATTTAGCCACAGACTTTGTCGCGAAACAGCCAGCTTACTGTGAGTTCGCGTCCCCCAAGAGTACCCCCTAGGTTGCAAGCCCTATGCCTGGCTGCTCTTGATTCGAAAACTACGATGGCGTACTGGCGAACTCTCATGTTCCGGTGGTAACTTGCGGGAGCAGGTTTAACTGTCATAGCCACTCCACCGCAACAGTGAATTCTGGCCGATAAGATATTCCCGCAGCAGCGGAAATGTGCTATCAACGCGTTCTCATCCACATCAGGACCGAGCTTTATGATGGGTCATCGAGGGAGATCGAGAAGAGAGGAATTGTAGCAACGTACGTTTCCCACATATGCGACGCTGGGTTCAACCAATCGCTTGGTTCTGTGAGCTCGTATTGCGGCATCTTTAACAGCAGCTTTTGCTTTGTTTAGCTTGTGAGCGCGAGCACGACGTGATGTCGCGTGCGGCTTTTGGGGCTTGGTATTCTGCACCGATACATTTCAGTCCACTGGGTCGGTCTGTGTTGTCACGGAACGGCGTACCTGCGGATGGGTATTCCGCGTGGGTGTAGAAGAGGTGGAGGCTACGGAGGTGCTTGGAGCGCGAAACTTGGCCATTCGCGTGATTGCACGGGATGATGTTCGAGAATCTCGTCTTGACGATGTGTGGATTTGGGGCGTGAACCTGATGTCACTCGGGCGAGCCTTTTGAACTGGTGGGCCCGGCCAGGGCAAGAGCTCGGTGCTTTGAACATGCTAGCAGAGACAACTCGGAATGGACATCAATTAGAACGAGCTGGATGAACAATGGACAGACTCAAAAGTGTGGACCATCCGGCACGATCCCACGACATTATGCAATTATTTCGCTTTGACATTGATAAACTTTGGTTTCATTTGCTTTGACATGGCTGCCCGAGACACGGCTCGACTGTACCGCAGCGTGGCCAGAGAAGTTGCGAGAGCGGTGAACATGATGTGCTGGCTAAGTATACGGTGCGAGCTGACTTGCTTTCTTTCTTTTTTCAGAGCATCTCGCCACGAACGCAAAGAAACAAGGACATCTCAGTCAACTTGCGAAGACTGTTCGAGCGACACAGCCAATCTAACGAGCGCGAGGCATTTCGCCACGACGTGGAAAATATTGTGACTTTTATGCGCTCGCAGAGGGAGTACAAGGTAGTTGTGGTCGGTTTGGAGCGAACACAGCTGACTCGAACATCATCGCAGACACTGCTGGAGAGATACAACCCACTCGTTGACCTTACGGCGGAGGAAAGGATAGAGGCCACGGCTCGGAGAGTGGGACTGAACATGCCGGTTTCTCGAGATGAGTAGACTAGTACTTGGATATGTTTACTTGTCTCCGACCTGCATAGGTACATACAGATGTCTCCATCATTCTCGACGCAGGTCCTCCAGTGTGATCCAGCGTCCATCTCGTTTGATCAAGACGGTCGACCCCACATCTCCTCTGAACACACGAGCGCATCTCTCCTCGTCGCTTCCCGCCATCTCCACGCACTCCAGCCTGTCGCCTTCCCAACCGAAACCGTTTACGGCCTCGCCGCCCTTGCCCTCAATCCCGAAGCCGCCTCACGCATATTCTCTACCAAGGGCCGTCCAGCTGATAACCCACTCATCGTCCATGTCTCTTCGCAATCCATGCTCCAGTCCCTCCTTCCTCCCAACTTCATCATTCCCCCATCATATCAGATATTGATCAAAGCTTTCTGGCCTGGTCCGCTCACACTCCTTTTTCCAAGTGACGCAGCCAAGATACCCAGCATTATTACCGCAAGTCATCCAACTGTCGCTGTCAGGATGCCTTCCCATCCACTCGCGCGTGCTCTCATCTCCCTTTCCAACGCTCCCCTAGCTGCGCCAAGCGCCAACTCTTCAGGAAAACCAAGTCCTACTCGCGCCGAACATGTTTTCCGCGATCTCAACGGCAAAATCGGTCTCATCCTAGATGGTGGGCCTTGCGATATTGGGCTCGAGAGCACCGTCCTAGATGGCTTGCACGACGATGGCAATATTCGCATTCTTAGACCGGGCGGTGTCACGGTAGAGCAGATAGAAGAGGCACTCAAGCTTACTTACTCTGCCAGTTCGATACCCAGAGTACTCGTTCATCGTCGTGACTTCGTGGACGACGCCATCGAGCGGGCCCCCACCACTCCAGGCATGAAATATCGTCACTATGCACCTACCGTTCCCGTGACGCTACTACGATCAACCTCCCATCCACCTTGTGGAGCAAATTCCGTCTCTCCATCCACTTTACTGGCATCTCTGAAAAGGTCCACTGTTGCAAACCCGCATCCCAAAGTGGGGTTGCTGGCTTCGTCAGAGTCTGTTTTGGCCAAGACGCTCCTCGATGATCCAGTGATTCAGTGGCATCGTTATACGCTGGGATCCCTGTCAGAACTGACCGTCATTGCCCAACGCCTTTTTGATGGATTGTTGACGCTCGAGCAGGAGGGTGTCGACCTCATTCTCATAGAAGAAGTTCCAGAGGAAAACGAGGGGTTAGCAATCATGAATCGGGTCAAAAAGGCAGCCGGCGAAATATGTTGGGTCATTCCAAATTCGCCATAGATATCCACGTATGTCGTCCTGTTACATGCCGCTTATCAATAATCTCATTGACATTTCCAGACAATGACAACACTCGATCCCCACCTTCAGCTTGACCCATTAGTCTCCGTCAATGCCACATTTCCAGTGTGTATGTATGTATATTTGAAAGTCACATCTACTGGGGGGTGAGCATTTTCCTGGGAATGTTGAAATCATTCAGCTTGCATCAACAAAGTTTATCGACAATTCTACAATGTTGGTCACGCAAGCTGCGTTGAAGCACCAACCAAACATATCATTTCTTTCCATTCTCCCAAAGACCACCTGACCAGCACAACTTGCCTCATGTTTGTGAACAAGCGCCTCGTGTTGTTTTGCGATCAGGGCGTTAACACGACTTTCCTTCTTTTTTTTCTACATCTGAATCCTTTCTTGGGATCATAGCTGATGTTAACGGGACTGATTAGGACTCGTTATCGCAGCCTTGCAACACCCTGCAATTATGAAAATAAGCGACGCGATGGTGCGTACAGAAAATTTCTGGCACCTGATATTCTGACAGGCAAGAATCCTTTGTTCATCCGCGAGTGCGGAGCGCAGTATGTCGGATCTACACTGTGCAACGTGTCGCCGCATGCTTCCGAGCTTGCTTTGTCCTCGTCACGTGGTCCATACCTTTCAGCGCGAGTGTTTGCTCCGTCTGGGTCTGGTCCCCTGTCTACTTCATCCAAGGGCTCTTTCATCATAATGCAACCACTGCATCATTTTCTTGCTTGCAAATGATAGAATGGGTTCCTGCCATGATGATCTCCTCACCCAACGCCTATAAATGGTTCTTTAATTATAGAAGTTCAAGAGTTCACTCCTCACACCCTGTTATCGTCTGCGTGGACGCTTACGACCAACTTGGGTTTCTCGCTCTCTGTTGGTCCGCTACATATCATCAATTCTGCGGATGACCACTGACTCGTGTTTCCCCCTGTAGACTCTACTTTTCAGGACGCCGGATATACCGAGGCCCCCAAGAAATTGCATTTCTATTCAGACAGCCTCATTCTCTTCCAGACTACATTGTCTCGACGACGCCAGTCCATCCGAGTTCATCGTAGAGCTATGCCAGCAACTTCAAAAACTACATTCACTAACGAGTGCCACTCCTTTGTTTCGGGACAGTACACTGAGAAGCGCGAGGCACCTAAGCGTATTCCTCGACCACCCAACGCATTCATGCTGTATCGTTCGGATTTTCTCAAGAGACGAGCAGTACCTCCAGAGGTCGAGAAGCGTCAACAGAACCTCAGTCGCATTGCTGGTCAATGCTGGAACATGCTCCCGGAAACTGAAAAGGCTATCTGGTACGGTAAAGCAGCAGTTGTTCGTGCGGAGCACCACGCAAGATACCCTTCCCACAAGACCGGGCCATTCCATAAAGACACAAACAGACTTTCGGCAAAGGACAAAAGGAAAGGGAGCACTGCCAACTCTGGGCGTTCTGTCGGCCGATCCAGAACCCGCCGAACGCAAACGCCCTACTGCGAGAGCATGTTTGCCGCTCTCCATGATTCAAAACCTTCTTCTCCCGCATCCCAAGCCAGTCTTCTTTCTCCAACTCCTGCTTCCGTATCCCCTTTGTCTACGACCGCTTCGCTCTCCCCACTTTCATTGCCACATTTGTTGCCTCCATTTACTTCATACACACTTGCCGGCTGGAAAGACTCGCCTCCTGTCACTTCCGAGAGCTCGACAACTTGGAAAAACGAAATTGGTTATACACGAAATTCGTCAGGTTCTGAAACACTACAGCGGGGTTTATCTCGAATAATTCGAGATTCAGCGATTGTAGGCACCCTTTCGGTTGCAGAAGCGACTAACTGAATCCAAACTCCTTCAGACGCCGAGTGAGATCGGTTCCTCCGGAGAATCATGCCTCACACTTCAACAATATGACGATAACTTTGCAACTGATGTACTTTACTCCGGCCTCGAACAGCTTCCGGAGCTTCAAAGGGATCCGGTTGCTCAACTCCCCCTGACTTTACCAGGGTCAACCTCACCTGAAAGCTATCATTTGGCGAACGATCTCGGTATTACGGACGATTTCGCTTATTTTGATCAGTCATTGGCCCCCTTGTATCCATGGCATTGTGATGAGTTGAACACTTCTGGATAGATGGGATTGTAAAGTATCGATAGATGTTATTGATGCATTTTAACCCATGTCTGGAGCAGAGAATTAGTAGTAGCATTATACCTTCAATCCAACGAAAATATGGGATCCGGATTCCGTGGAGTCGTACTACCAAGTTTGGTATACACGTGATACTCGTGTCAGTGATATTTGATTGCCAGTTAGCTAGGGATGACACGAAAACTCTAATGGCGAGACGAAAACATGGCGAGCTGACCACCGACGACCTCCTGAAGTTACAGGAAGAACCTCTCTCAAAGAAGATTCGTGTCTCCACCCCTGTATCTATCGACTCTGCACACTTGGTCGGGATTGATGAGGAATCCGGTTCTTGTTCCTCGACAAGCCTGGGAGGCGACTCAGCAGACCAAGAAGAAGATTCTCAGGATGACGCCGACTCTTTTCTTGGTCAGGTGGATGAAGTGCAGGTTAATCCTGACCGTTTGGAGTTGGGGGCAACCATGGAGGACAGCGGACGTCTCAAGCTGTCTCGTACGAATCCAATCTCTACAAGTACCCAAGGACTGGCTCAAACGCCTAGGCAGTCGATCAGGTCCTTCAATGATATGGGGATTTCATCTGCACTGGAAACTGCCCTTCATCGCATGTCCATCTACACGCCCACCGAGGTTCAAGCCGCCTGTATACCATCAATTCTGGGAGGTGCGACCTGGTAGTCAGAGGAGTCTACCCCGGCACGTTTCACTAACATCAGCTGCTTATAGGGCGAGATTGCGTCGGTCATGCTAAAACGGGTTCAGGAAAAACTATTGCGTTCGCTATTCCTATCCTTCAAAAACTGTCTTATGACCCGTACGGAATCTTCGCCCTTGTTCTCACTCCAACGCGGTACGGGGAACTTGCTTCTGCCATGTAGTATGGATGTCTGATTTTGTTAGCGAGCTGGCGTTTCAAATATCGGAGCAATTTGCTGTGCTTGGTGCCCCATTAAGTATCCGTACATCGGTCATCGTTGGGGGCATGGACATGATGACCCAGGCCCTTGAACTTGATGGTCGCCCTCATGTAGTGGTTGCTACACCTGGCCGTATCGTGGATCACCTCAAAAGTAGTAGTGGTGACTGGGACCTTTCAAGAATAAAGTTTTTGGTCAGTCACTTTTCGTTCTCTGTTGCAGGGGTAATGATGCAAAGGGCCAACTAGATTCTTGACGAAGCAGACCGTCTGTTGACACCCACATTTGCACCGGAGCTATCATATTTGTTCGATATTCTACCTACCAATCGACAAACATGTCTCTTCACGGCCACACTCACACCACCTGTCGAATCTGTGGCTTCGATGCCCCCGAAACGAGGCAAAATGACACCATTCTTTCACCGCACCGAATCAACGTGAGTTTAACTTGAGTGCCCACGGGTCTCGATCTCACCATCGCCTAGAGTCGAGACAGTTGCAAGCTTAAAACAGCGTTACGTTCTTGTTCCGTCTCATGTACGAGAAAGTTATCTTTTCTATCTTCTTTGCAATCCCCCGGAGGACACGTTGCCACTTCGCCGCGTACCGCCAGCGCCTGCGAGAAACTCTGGGAACATGAAAACCGGCAAGTTTAAATCGTCGAGGAAAAGTGCACAGGAAGAGGATGACATAACCCAGCCTCCTCCTACAATAATATTTTGTACGAAGCCTCGCACTGCCGCTTACCTCACGAGTTTGCTGAAGACACTCTCGATTCGGAGTGCAGCACTACATTCTCGTCTTACGCAGCGTGAACGCCTGGCATCATTGTCGTTATTCCGTTCTGCCATTGTTCCAGTTCTGGTTTCAACAGACGTTGGTGCTCGTGGCTTGGATATTGACGATGTAGCGATGGTCGTCAATTGGGACCTCCCGAATGAGCCAGAAGAATACACTCACCGCGTCGGACGAACGGCCCGCGCTGGCAAGGGGGGTGTTGCGATCAGCTTTGTTACTGAAAAGGACGAGCATCGAATATTAAGGATAGAGGACCGCATCGGTATGTAATCACGTAGCATCAAAGGTTACAATTTGATACATTCTTGTCTAGGAATCAAGCTTACCGCCTTGACGCTGCCAGAAGACAAAGTACTGGATAAACTGAACGTAGTATCGACTTCCAAGCGGCTTGCGAATATGGTAATTGTATCATGTTCCTGGAGTTGTCGGATGCTAAACGTCGTTTAGGAACTACATGACTCAAACTTTGGGCAACGGGAGGAAATCCACAAGATTAAAAGTCGGAAAAGGTGTTAACTTGGGTGACAATGGGAGGCAGCATTAGTAAGACACTTTTTGTCTCCAGTACTGGTCCGTACGCAAAGTGACCCTTATAGAGATGTGACCTTATGATGCTTAGTATATGCGAATAAAGCAACCGCGAAGAGCGTCCTCAGTGAATCCGGCATTGCGGCCGCGGATATGGATCTGACTCCGCTTCTGATTTTCAACTCCGCGAGCGACGGAGCCGTTCTTAATCCGTTCTGTCGAGCAGCGCATTTTGGATCTTTCCCCCTGTTTTCCGTTACGTTCTCCATCTCGCCGCCAGTTACCACAGTGGCCCTGGATCCCCCCCCCAGCATCCAAAGCCTGTATCATTAGTATTTATCTTTTATTCATCCTTTATCTTTACCTCCCACTCGAACCAGGTGTTATGTCTAATTCGGTCGAGAACGCAGACTGGGACTTCGTGCTCCAGTTCGTCTCTGAACCACTCGACCTCGAGATGCCTACACCGGAAAAACCCGTGTCCGGCAGAGTCGAGCCACCGACCGGCGCCGCTGTCACTCAGGTGCCCACTCCACCAGTGCGCAGTGATCATGTCCGAGTGATGTTGAATCTGACCTGCCATCCCTTCCAGGAATCGTTCACCACCTCCCCGGCAGATTCTCCTCCAGACGAAAATGCGTTGGTTTCAGTATCGACCACCTTTTTTCCTGGCGCACAGAATCATGCCCTCCCACCTGATCTGGTCCTTCTTTCATCCGACTCAGTGTTCTTTTACGTACACACCCATATCCTCCTTGCCGCATCGGACAGTAACTTCAACTCTTTGCTTCCGCCCTCCCCAAAAGCAAAACCTGGTCCTATGGGACCCGTAGTCCTCGTTTCAGAATCCTCAATAGTTCTCAACATCGTACTACACGCCGTTTACGACCTGTCTTGTTCTCATTATTCACCTTCATTCGAATCACTCGCAGCAGCACTGAATGCCATGGCTACATATGGGATCTCGCCCAGAACACACGTTTCCCCGACCACTTCCCTTCACACCCTTCTTTTGTCACTTGCACCCATCTACCCGCTGGAGCTCTATGCGCTCGCTGCGTCACATGACTTGTATGACCTTGCTGTTCCGACTTCAGCGTACTTGCTCTCGTTTTCTCTCCCTTCACTCACAGACGAAATGGCCGAACGAATTGGTCCCAGGTACCTAAAGCGACTCTTTTTTCTGCACTTTGGACGCGCCGACGCACTCAAACGCCTTCTTTTGCCGCCCCCTCCCCCTCACCCCCCCACCTCAACTTGTGATTACTCAGAACAGAAAAAGTTGACCCGAGCATGGGCATTAGCATCCGCCTACCTTGCTTGGGATGCAAGGCCTGGTAAGGAGTTGCAAAATGAAATAACGTGCCGGATTGACACGGAACGCGATAGATTTGTCGACAAGTATCATGGAATCGGCCCTCGCGCCGTTGGGCGATCAGCTGTCTTGCGAATCCTGCCGGCGCGCGCTCCAAGAAAGACTCAAAACCCTCATTGTGCAGTGGTCTGTGGTGAAGGTTTTTTTTTTCCAGTTCCATTCGAGGTTTCTATACTCAACACCATCTAGAGAACGATTTAGCCACACAGATCGTTTACTTCTCGCAGCCGAAATCATCGACTCGTGGTTATACCCCCCACCTCTCAAAAGAGAACGACGTCCCGTAGTCTAGAATCAGATTCTTCGTCAAGGTCATTCGATTGCAAGTTTCATTTGTTTTCATTCACTTTTGCAAAGTGTTGTTTTCTTCGCAGCATATCATTTCCCCTTTCCTCCGACTCGACGCATGTATACGTACTTATCATTCACATTCCACATTTCTATCAATTCCAGCCTTCCCAACATTTTTCGCATCTGTGTCCACTCAAGGAAATTTGTATTATAGTGGTTGCACGCATACACGCAAGTGATATCGATAGGTACAATGCATATGAATACCACTTGCGGCACGTGAAGAGGTTTCAACGGAGTGAGATGCTCAGGTTCGATCAAAGACCCTAGACGAGAGGATAATGAGAGGTTGGCAGTGGGACTCTACGAGATGGTGGGTTGATTGGTATTATCGCGTCTTGTCCTCAGCTAGGATAGCATCATTGAGCTCATCCAACGGAGCCAGCTCCTTCTTCTCTACAAGATCAAACTGTACAACCGCAAATGAATGTGAGCCGGAAGAACCCTGGAGCTATGGGAGAAGTACTTCGCTGATGAACAAGAAAAAGTGACGATAGCTGGTGTTCAGGTGCGCTAGAATAAAATTAGTACCCTCGTACACACCCGGGAGGGTGTTGGGATATACCTTCGATACCCAGGGCGCAGATCTGATCAAAATGGTTGCTATAGATATGAGCGTAGACACGGAACAACCTTCGAATAATGGTGCGGACGGTGTCTCGGAAATTGCGGGGAAACGGGACGCCTGCAGGTTTTTAAAAAAAGTGGGAAGCATCACAAAACTCGGGGGGTGAGTATTATCGGTACCTATCTTATTTGGGAAGACGTTCTCGTCGTCCAGAATGTTTTGGGCCCAATTCATCAACGCGTCAACGTATTCTGGAGCGGGGAGTTTGGTAGGCCTCTTGTACTTCACGCTGTCTTCCCACAAGTACTCATACCTTTAGATCAATTAGGGATGGACAGGGAGTATACAGTAGTTTCTCACCGAGGACCTGCAGACATGATCGGACACTGACACATGGCGCTGAGTTACAAGGAGGATTGGTAGAAATCGCGCACATACCTCCTGCGCCGTACAAAACTCAGTTACCGTACCGTACAACATATTCAGGTGATTGAAGAAATCGACGGCTGAACTCTGATGCATGAGCATTTCATGGGACGATCTATGCAACGTGAATCGGACACACACCATGAACAGCAAGCCATTCGTTCAAGTCTTCAGCCTCTGGAAGCTGAACAGCGAGCCTCAAGTTGCCCGATCCCTTGAGATGACAGACAACGCCGCCGCCACTAGCATTAGAATGTACTGGTTCGTGAGCCTGCCTCGTGTCGCCTCACCAGTGTAGCTTCTGCGTATTTGCGCAACTGGTACTGCTTCGTTCCCTCGGGTACATCCTTGCGAGGTTTGAAGGTTCGCGTCTTTCCTCTACACAACAAGGGCCGCAATCCTGCGTGTTGGCTTCACATCTAGGAAGACATGTAGCCAATAACTCACAGACCAAAGAATGAAGACATCGTAAGAATGGACGAAGATGTGCTACGGTGAGTGGTATGTGATGGCAGCGTCAAGGGATCTTCCCAGATTGGCAAGCGTTATCGCCGCCTGAACGTTAACAAAGTCTCTCGGCGTCGATACGCTGGTCAAACTCGGACAACTAGCCAGATCTTATCCCATTCCGAGTGTACAAACTAGTCTCTTGCTGTCCACGTTTGTCCGGTATGGGTCTGACGGTAAACTGAAAGCCTACTGAAACTCTCAGGACAGCGCCGGGTAGACTGTCAATGGGCTGCTCGGAAACCTTGGAAGCAAGTAGTTACTAGGGTCTGTCACCAAGATGATGGATAGTTGTCAATAGGCCCTCTGATAGATTGCTTTTGGTGTGGCAACCGTCACAACTCATAAGTGGCATCGCTAAAGCTGACTAGAAATTTCAGAAAACCGACCCCAAAGCAAGTGCCCCAGAACTGGTAAGCAAATATCACGCAGAACAAGAGACATTGTAACAAACCAGTCAAAAGTAAACAACGCTCATTTTCCAACCCTTTTTGAGAGTGAAGTTGTCCAGGGCTTCTCTCGCCGTCGATGCCAACTCGGCGGATTCGTAAAATACTTGTGCCATTTTAACCTTTGCACCGGCAGCATTTGGGGTCGGGGACTGCTCTACGTGCGTTGACATGAAACCTCGATATCTGTGAAATGTGGTCAAACGAGGGGAACAGGGAGGCAAGAAATTACACACTGTTGGAAGAGAACAGAAAGAACGTCATCTGTTACTTCCTGCGGTAAATTCGTGCATAGTAGACGTGCGGACGGCTGTTGTATGGGTCCAGGCATAGTTGCTTCGAAACGGAAAGGGTGAGTCGTGACACACTTCTTGACGGACCTGCATACCTAGTGGCTTGGCATGCTGTATGTTTTCTTCGTCCTCGTCGATCTCCATTTCCTCCTCCTCGCTGTCGTTCCCTTGTGATTTTTCCCGCTTCGCATTGGGGTGATCATCCGTAGTGTCGTCGTCTCTCTGCCTCTTGTCTACAGAAGAGACAGTAATTTTTCCTATATGTGCGGCTTCTGGTCGTGCATGTGCGGCAGTTGGAGGGACAAAGTTTGGATCCTCTCTTCGGAACGTCGCATACGACTTTGATTTTGCATAGCCGATGCGCTAGATGGGTCGTATTGATCACAGCGGGGGGGATTACAGAAGTAATGCGACGAACCATAGGTTTATCATAGAACATCATCCCCTCGCATGCCCTCATCGCGGTCGTCGCCGCGGTAAGATCAGTGAACACGAGGAATGCCTGACCTCTCATTTTTGGGCTTTTGGAAGCTACCACATCTATTACTTTTCCGTGGGTCGTGAAGAGGGCATATAGCTGTGAGCGCAACTCCTCCTTGTTGACCTTGTCGTTGAGATTGTTGATGTAGAGCGTCGTGTTTGGCTGCGACAGAGCCATGTCGGTAGTAGTCCGGCCAGACTACGGCGGGTCACCTGCTATGGGAGACGTTCACCCGATCTGGCAAGTAACTCCCACGAACCCCTCACCGTGCTGAGCTCGTCGCGTTCTGTCGCCATCTTTCGCGTCCCTGAGCGCAACACCTGTCTCACCCGACACCCTGAGCTTGTTTTGTCGTTGCCAGGTCTAATTTGGCCGTGTTTTACGCCAAAAACGTAACTGGGCAAACAAACGCAAAAACCCGCATCCGAGTCGAACGTTCCTTCCCTTCCAAGTCCATGAAATTTTTGACGACCTCCGGCGACGCATCCAGATGAACAGCTTGCAGGTCTCGGAATGGCTTCCGTCCTTCCTCATCCCATTCTTTACGCTGTCATACCCCACTTCCCCACCTCCAGATCCTGACTCCTTCCATGATTCCTCCTATTATAACACCGGTATCCTCGACGTCTATGTCATCGTCTCATGTATCGCTGTCATGGCTGTGTTGCGCGACGTAACACGCATCTATCTCATGGAACCATTCGCCAAATGGAAGCTCACTCGTGACTGGGAAAGATCACAACGGAAAAAGATCAAGGTGGATGGTACCCCCAACGGCTCGGTCAACAGTTCCTCGGTTCCCAACGGCGTCGCTGGTCACAGGAAAAACGAACGTACCCCCTTTCCCATGTCAAAAAGAGATGCGCGTAGGATACACAGAAGTATGCTGAGGTTCGCCGAGCAAGGCTGGTCTTTCATATACTACACCGTCAACTTCGCTTTTGGCGTCGTAAGTAATTTTTACCAACGGAATGCAAGCAAGCACCCGAGTCTGACACTACCACCCTAGTATGTGCACCGCAACTTTCCTACCCGAGTGTTGCGTCCTACAGATCTGTGGTTAAATTACCCTCACGTTCCCGTGGCTGGTACTGTCAAGTTTTACTACCTTACCCAGAACGCCTTCTACCTCCATCAAGTGTTGATCCTCAATGCTGAGGCCCGGAGGAAGGATCATTTCCAAATGATGGCCCATCATATCATCACAGTCATACTCATGATTACAAGTTACGCTTACAATTTCACTCGCATGGGGTGCTTGGTCATGATGCTGATGGACTGTTGTGACATTTTCTTACCTGTAAGTTGCTCTTGAACATCAAGTAGGTAAATGACTCTCACTCATGGACGCCAGCTTGCCAAGATGCTGCGATATATTGCCCTATATACTCTCTGCGATGTCACCTTCACCGTTTTCATGATCTCTTGGTTCATCACTCGACACGTCCTTTTCATCATTTTCATCAAATGTACTTTGGTGGACTCCGTGCACCTCGTCTCTGAAATGTGGGCGCCAGAAAGAGGCAACTATTTCTCCCCGTTCATACACAAGACCTTCTGTGTTTTGCTGGTTGCACTACAGGTGAGTTCAGTGAGTTCATCTGCCTGTTGCATGCTCATCGTTATGCAAAGGGGCTTCAAATTGTTTGGTTCGGCATGATATGCCGCGTTGCATATCGAGTTCTGACTGGCCGAGGGGCGTCTGACGATCGAAGTGATGAGGAGATTGAGTAAGTGCATCGTGAATGGCGCTGTTCGAGGCTGACTCTCTGTAGGGGAACCGACGAAGGGAAGGAACAATGATCAAGTATTTTGGTAGAGTATTCTACATACATTCTGCATTAATGGTCAAAGACTTCGGCCTTTGCATACTTAGACGCGCAATTTTATACCATAATTTCGAGTTGCTCGCGCTTGTGCACTCATGCGTATGAGGCTATTACAAAGTTGGCACGTGTCGCAGCTCAAGGGGTCTTTCCTTTTCGAGACAACACTGTCAGTCCTCGGTAGTCCTGCGGCGAAACCATCATTAACCCATCATTGCCTTGTCTCTGATTGACTCCCTTCATATCCATACTGAGGGCCATGATGGCTAGTTTTATGTCTTTCTTTGGGGGGAGGCGGGACTCCAAACAAGCCGCTCGCGATGCTATCGTCTCACTGAGGCAGCAGCTGCAGATGATAGAGAAGAAGGAAGACCACCTCCAGAAGAAAATAGACGAAGAACTGAAGAAGGCAAAGGCGAATGCTGTATCAAATAAAGCGGGTACGCCATCCACAACAGACACTTACACCCGCTGAGAAGCCTCCACCTCGTCGACTAGTGGCGACCCAGGCGCTGCGTAGAAAGAAGCAGAGCGAATCCGAGATGGAACGATTGAACGGACAGCGTTTGCAGCTCGAACAACAGATCAACACGTTGGAATCGGCGAACCTCAATCTCGAGACGATGCAAGCTATGAAGAAGGCTTCCGATGTGCTAGAGCAGATCCATGGGCACATGTTGGTGTGGTTCGCCCGTCTCTTGTCCTTCGAACTGAATGATGCCCTCAGGAAACTGACTGACGTGGATGCGTCGATGGCGAGGATTGGTGAACAACGGGAAATAGCCAACGAGATTGCGGAAGCAATATCTGCGCCAACCGACCAAGCTGACGAGGTAATTTACCACCTTTGGACAAGTACTATAGGCATTCACGACACCCCATAGGATATACTAAGGGAAGAACTGGCCGAGCTTGAGCAACAGCAATTAGATGAACGTCTGGCCGGCGCGGAACATGTGCCTGTCCATATTCCTTCGGGTGCACGGGAAGCGCGTAAGTATCGAGGAGTCTTACCATTTCATGGGCAAATCATTCACCTTCTTAATTACGCCGACAGCCAAACGCATTGCGGTGGAGGAGGACGAGGAAGCGCAGTTGAAAGAGTTGCAGGCTGCTTTGGCAATGTAATACTTGCGGTAACGTTGTATCATACTCTCAGTTTGGCTCTTTGTGTGTCCCAGCATGTTTCGTCGTCATCTACCACCTATATCCCATCACCTTCATTTAATAACGTCACGCACTTTGTGCTCATTGCTGACTTTGGGACGTGTTCTGAAGTGGGTAGTATACAGGATAATCAGTATTAAATTATGCAGCGATGGTCACTAGACTATGAGTGCAATGGGGAATGCAAGTGCATGCAAGAAGAGAATGTGTAGGGGAGGATGCAAGTGATGAAAGTGCTATGCGATCTTTGATAATCTGAGGGTGGTGAGAGATTCGAAACATAGAGCAATCGCAATCATGACGAAAAGCCACGGAGCCCCAGAACCCTACGCACGTCAGAGGTGAAGCGCAAAGAGTCGAGGATTGGTAGCAAATCAAGCAGTGCTTCATCGTGTGGATCGTGGGTCCATCCCTCTATAGGCAAACCGTTCGCTGTCAGGATTAGATTAAAACGACAGCATGGAGTGCACGTTTAGCTATACCGACCTTCATTAACGCGATAACTGATTGGTGAGTTGTCAATGAGGCAAACACGTGAGAGATCTTGCTCGATGATAGACAGATCTTTGGTGTATGAACCGTTTGGGAGCACCGTGCAGGACTACGAGAGGCTTTGAAAAAGCAGACGGCGGCAAGATTGGACACCGTACCTCCCGAAAGAAACGACGAGCGAGGATGCCACGTCCAGCGTCTAACCAGTCGATGACCGGATCTGCATACTCCTGCATTGAGGCAGTGAACACGACCAGGGTGTACCATCCAGAAACCTACAGTAGGTCAACATTGCGAAAAAAGGTTCCTGTAACAACAGGATATACCTTGCGAAGAAAGTAATCCACAAAAGGGCGCTTGTATACATGATACAACGTACTCCGACCACTGAGGACTACCTCGACTGTGTGACCCTTGTTGCGCCTCCCAAAGCCGAGAAGACCAAATCCGCCAGAAGACAGGGACATGGGCTTTGAAGTTGAATGTATGAGAGTCTCGTCCAGGTCGAGTACCAGTGTCTTTGGGAGATGGAAGGGCGTCTTGTGAGCTGGCAAAGGAGGAGTGGCTTCTCGGGCGGCTTCGGCTGATGGGGGCGGATGGGAATCGTGTCCCGGTATCGATGGAGATGTGGGACCAGGAACAGGTGATGGGGGAGGAGTAGGGAGGGAACTTATCTCTGATTTGGGATGCACTCCGTATACGAGATGATGAGATGGGGCACCGTGGTTGTTCGCGTCTCGCAGATTCTGGTCATCGAGCTGGATGACTGCGACCTGGTTTCGGCTGCCGTCTATTTCTCCAGGTATCCAAGAGGCCCATGTAGCGCATATTGTGTTCCAGACAATAAAGAAAACGCGGACCAAGAAGAGACGTCTAAAGGTGCTCCTGAATCTGAGGGTTGGCTGCAGTCCGACGGCTGGATCAGAGACAGATGGGTTGGGGAACCGAATTGGCAAGAAACCGGAGGGAGAGGAGTAGGAACGCCTTGGTCTAGCAGGGCCAGTGGGGTGTGGAGAATCTGGGAGTTGTTTGTCGGACCAAGGGGCGGTTCGCTTGAGAGAACTGCCAGCATCAGAACCGCGACGTCTGACAGAGGGGTGGTGGGGGAGAAATGGAGATTGGGTGTCGACCGGCGTGGAAGGTGGAGCGCGAGGAACGACCAGGACGTCGAGTTGGCGGGAAAGTAGGGCGAGCGAGTTCATTGGGACAACGACAGAGTTGGGGGGAGGGACGAGCGCTAGATTATTACCCCACCTTAGACTCGCTACGCACGTGCTTACTAGCTAGGATTGACTCAACTATGTACATCGCTACAAAATATATCTATACCCCTTCTCACCCTTTCCTTCCGCCTCGTCCAGCTTTTTGTTCAGTGCACGGAGTTGCTCCCTGAAGACCCAGCTCATCACAATAGCGCTACCCGAGCACGCGATACATATCCCGTACGAATACCGGTACGCCGGTCCCCAGTTCGACGGCCAGACATATCTGTCATGCAGCATCCTCTATTAGTAGTGCCCCCCCTGCAGGTCGGCGACGGACTCACGACCCTGCAATGTTGCCCAGCTGCGAGAACCCGTTAATAAGTGACAGGCACACTGCACGTTTCGATGGCGGACGCGGGAATGAATTGCTCATCCACGCGTACATCACCACAAATCCGGCATACGACTGCGCCATGAGGAAACTGTTCCAATGCATTTCAACATGATACCCCCGAAATGAACAGACGCCCCTTACAGAGACACATAACGTGCCGCAGTGTTCATAGTACTGATGGCGATGACGAAGCCAACAATTCCTATGGCATACGAGCTAATCATGTGATAGAACCGCTCTTGCTTCCTGTCCGAGTGTCTAGTCACTCAGGGATGATTTTCAGATGGCTTAGATCACTTCGAATCAATCATACCTGGATAACCAGAATGCCGCAATTACCGTGAAAATGAACGGAGGCGCCACCAAAAGGAGGGTCACCGTAGGATTGTAACCAAGCGTGGCACTCAGCGTTGGGAAGTAGGCGTTGAACGACAGTGCAATGACTTGCGCCATCATCGCGAAAGTGAACAACCATACTTTCCAATCCGTCACAGCGAGGTATAATCCATGTGCCCTTCCCCCTGTTTCAGTTTCATCCTGGTCCCCGACGCCGGCGTCTTCCTTCATACGCCTCAGAGCAAGTCGACGTTCCTCTTCTGTGAGCCAATGCGTGCTAGTCGGGAAATCTGGGAGGATAAACATGGCGCAAACTGCAACGAAACATGTCAAGGCTCCTTCGATGTAGAATAACCACCTAATGGGTCATGAGTTAGACCGGCACGTCCCGTCATTCCTGGGACAGAATTCACCTCCACGCTGCGTGCCCGAGGACACCATCCATGCGCCCTAAGATCCCGGAAGCAAGCAAGGCCCCAAACGCATTGCTTATGATATTCCCGCAGTACAATATTGCAGTACGCAGGCCTATTTCATCCCGCTTGTACCTATCATCGATGTTCGTGTGAATTGATTTCAATTTCAGTAGCAACCAACCAACCACTTTGAGATTAGGAAGAGGGCACCAGGAAAGAATGCCGCTTCCACGAAACCAAGGAAAAATCGCGTAAGTAATGCACCGGTGAAACTGTATTGTGCGGAATTCAAATTGGGAGGTTTCCCCGGATGTTGCATGGACGACCCACTTTGTGGTGATACCCGTCAGAGCGGAGATGACACCCCAGACGATCATACAGCTGGGTAAGTAGAGGGATGGTTTTCCGATATAGTTCAAGAACATGTTTCTGAAACATTATCAGTAGCATGCGCATTGAGTGAGGATCAACATTACTTACGAAGGGATCTGCATGATAATATAACCCACGTATAGGATCGATAACAGAGTCGCAAACTGCTGGCCGACAAGGTGAAGGTCGGTCGTGAGCCCTCGTTGTCGGGCAGCACTAATTCACATCAGTGGGAATCCGTTTATCTTCACTGGTGTGGTACGCATACCCAGCATTGTTCCTGTCAATCTGCTCTCATGCATCAGTATGGAGTTCGAATGAGAAACCGATGTTTGAGTTTACGTAGTTCAGGATGTAGATCACGACCAGGATGGACATTCGCAGGTCGAGTTTCCACAAGAGCTTGCGCTCAAGCGTCCTACGAGCCTCTTTACCACCGAACTCATCGTCTGGATCATCGGAAGTGGGTACATCTCCCTTCAATTCCGAGTCCTTTTCTTCGATTGGAAGTGACTCTAACTCGTCTGCGCGGCTGGTGGACATGGGAAACGAGAGAGAAGACGCCCTTCTCAACATCTAGAAGTTGTCCGGTTTCCATCTAGTCACGAGCACGCAACTCGGGCCGAGAAGATCTCATGATTTTTATCGGAACAGGCAGGCGGTGGAGAGTGACAAGTTGTGTGCAGTGTGGCACAGGTTTGCCGACCACGAGACAGTAGTACCTTAGTATTTCCCAAACTTCCCCTACGAGTAGCTACAGTATAATGTGATTTATTGTTGTGCGTATTCGGATTTAGTGTCACTGCCAACTGCCTGCTAGGGCCGTACTGCGTAGAATATATGATCGTGGGTACACCAAAATCCTTTGAAAATTTAGCTTCTGTCCGTTTCTCGGACGACTTGAAGGATATCTGAGATGATCGCATCCGCACGTCCTGCTTTCCAAACACCGGTTAACTTTCCACTCCATCTAGTGCCTTTCCCTCCCCCTTTAACGTTGAGCTTCTCCTTTAGCAGCCCCCCTGCTTCCTTCACGTGTTTCTCGGCTGAACCAAGTATTAACAAAACACTGGTTCCCATTGCACTTTGCGAGGATGGCGTCGAGGATAGGGCGAGAATGTATTGGCTCTCAGCACGAGCAAACCCTGCAAACGCAGTTGCTATGGCGGATAAAAAGCCAAGTGGATTCATGGAATCATCCATTCGATGCACGTGTTTCGCGAACACCGAGCCCGATGATTGTCCCATTTCCTCTGCGACGTTCCTTGCGATATACTTGGCTAGTTCAGACTCTAGGTCGTCAACCCGCTTCTCTGCTCTCTTGCGTTCGTCTATCACCTGCTCCACACGAGCTGGCACCTGAGGGGCCCCACAGCTGAGGGTCGTTGCAGTCGCGGTGAGCTGCTTGTGCGCATTTGTCAAATATTCGATGAGCCGTGGCCCGGAAAAGAAATACAGTCTAGCGGAAGGGGTATTGGAGCGAGCGAGGGTCTCCGTTTGGGGAACTAGGAAGAGTTGAAGGTTATGCAAACTGGGCCAATGAGTGCCGCAACAGCTGCGCAGCGTATTCCATTGGTGCCGTCATCTCGAGTAGTGCGCTGAAGGACATACGGATTCCGGTCGACACGGTCAATAACCACGACTCTCATAACCCCACCAGTATAGTCGGCAGGGACCGCCTTAGCGAAACCACGCGCATGGTCTTCTAACTTCTCCGCTTCGTTCGGGTTTTCCATCTCCTGGACCTCGACATGAACATTGCGGCCTTCGAAGACGTATTGATTTGCTGTAGTTTGAATAGCCTGTATTTCATCACTGGTCATACTTCTCGCTAGTTCAACGTAGCACGGAGCAGGTGCATCCGTCAAAGACCAAGAGAGCGTCTGGATGTTCAGGCGATCCTCGAGCACAGCGGATAAGAGATGTTGAGAGGTGTGCATGGTCATCTGCATCGGAAAGCTAGTCACGATAACGAAATCGAGTGAATAGTAGACACTTACATGATCGTACCTACGGTCCCAGTCAGCGTCTCCGAGCTTGACCAACACTTGAGTTCCTACTGTAAATCGGAGGATATCCACATCAGTATCTTCTACTTGTACATAGTGAACGGCGTGTCCGCCGTGACGCCTGGCTTGTAAAACCTTCCAAACCCTCTCATCAGCAGTTTGGATCAATCCAGTGTCAGAAGGCTGGCCGCCGCCTTCTGGAAATACAATAGTATCATGCAAGATAATTTGGAGGGTGGGAGTTCTTATTGCTGTAGATGCGCTGTCCTTCCTTCCCTTTCTTCCACTTGGCGCTGGCTGTGTTTGTGAGACCCGACAGCTCACAACGGTAGTCAACAGCTCGCGGAGGAGGGGGTCGCCTTTGGGATGAGCCTCAGTTGGGATAAACTTATCTTGATCGTTGCCTCACGTTGACATGCCAGGAGACCAACAGGGATGGAGAACTGTGGATCGGAGGGGACCTGGAGCGTGGGGGAGACGACCCTGTGGTATGTAGAAGGCGTGACCGAAGGTGATAGTAAAATGGCTGCAGCCGACATTCCTGTGAAGATGGACGAAGTGAGGGTGAAAGAGCGTGTGGATTCAGCGGTGGGTGTCCGGTGTGTAATCCCGCGACCTCACCTACCCGCGACCTCACCTACATTCCCGCGAGGGAAAAGCGATAGGTCTTTGTTTCACAACGACGTACGAGTCCATCGACCCCACTACCAATCTTCATTTGGCAACTTCCGGTCCGATGGCAGGTAGAGCATATGAAGATGTCAGTTATCTACGTGAGTCCTCACTCCACCGCCCCTAACGATTTCCGGTTTGACGATCTGTCGGGAAATCATTTGCCCCCAAAGCTGTGAACTCAAGGGACTTTGAGGATGTTACCACACCGGATCTGCACGAAGATGTCCCCCGTGAAATGGTGCTATACTCAGCGCAAGAAGATCGGGAGCGCGTAGAAAAGAGTCTCTTGAGGAAACTGGATATCCGAATGTCAATATTAGTATTGATATACATTCTAAACTATGTGAGTAGTTCGTGTGCTCATCTCTTTATGAAGTGCGTGTGGCAGACAAAGGTTTAGATTGATCGTAACAATGCTGCGTAAGCTATTCCTCGGATGACATGCAAAGTCATGGCTTTGATCCGACCCCGTTGTCTCCTATAAGTGCAGCGAGACTGCGGGGTTTTGAGAAGGATCTCCATTTGCAAGGATATCAATTCAACAACATCTTGAGTGCCTTGTACATCGGCTATATCCTGACGCAAGTGCCTTCGTAAGTCTCCATCGTTGTTTGCCCCTACGAGTAATATATGTGGCCTGACCTCACAGTAATATGTTTCTAAACCATATCGGGAGGCCCTCTATATATCTCCCAGGGTGTATGGCTATCTGGGGCATAATATCGGTTCTTATGGGTAATGTTGTACATTATCCATCGCCATTTGGCTGAATGATTCTCATTCAGGCACAACTACCACGTAAATCCTGCACTTTATTTTCTTAATTGCTTTGTCTGAGCCATTTCCTTCGGAAGATATCCCGGTGCTCTCCTTACACGATTCTTCATTGGATTTGTTGAAGCCGCATTTGTTCCTGGGGCTTTGTTCCTTCTCTCTAAATGGCAAGCCATGGGTGCTCTCAATTTCACTGCGGTGTTGCTAATTTTTGGACAGGTATAAACGCAGAGAGATGGGGGAAAGGACTGCCATTTTGTTGTGCGGCAATATGATCAGCAATGCGTTTGGCCCCCTTATAGCATCTGCAATTCTTGACTCTATGGATGGTATTTTAGGATATGCTGCGTGGAGGTAATACCGCGTTCCACTTTTCAGAGTTGTTCTTGAGGTATTCAATCGCTTTTTTGTAGGTGGCTATTCTACATCGAGGGGACACTTACTGTGGTTGTCGCTCTCAGCGCGATCTTCGTATTGCCTGATATCCCATCGTCACCATCTCAGTGGCTCACGCCTCAAGAGCGTGCGCTGGCGCAACTACGGATAGAGGAGGATGGACTAATAGATGAAGGAGAAACAAGCAATGCGAGCGGGAAGGCAACCGGGTTAATGTTAGCGCTCTCAGACTGGAAGGTTTGGTTGCTCTGCATTGCACTGACAAGCATGGTTATTTCACTATCATTTAATGCATTCTTCCCCACATTGAGCGCGACCATGGGATATAATCCAACGATAACTCTTCTTCTGTGTTCACCACCTTGGGTGTTCGCTACGCTCGTGGGGTTCAAAATGTCGAGGTGATTCTACACAGGCCTTCCATCTTCAGGGCTAACATACGAATTTGTCCATAGACACTCTGATTTGCGTGGAGAGCGCTTGCTTCACATTGCTGTGCCTTTGCTCTTGGGTATTTTTGGATTTTCTATGGCAATACTAAGTATGAACATAGTGATCCGTTACATATCATTGTGAGTGGCATCCTCGATACCTGGCTTTGCGTCTTGTGACGCATCCTCCAAGGTTTCTTATGGCTCAGTCCTACGCCGGCTTCATCGTTGCCTGGGCCTGGGTCAGTAACTCCATATCACATCCTCCTTCCAAACGCGCCGTGGCTCTTGCTCTCATCAACTCGTTCTCAACGCTCGGTAATGTGATCGGCTCGTGAGTAATTCCAGAGCCTTGTTCTCGACTAAGTCTCACATCTTCACAGCTATGTTTGGCCGTCTGCATGGGGTCCTTCCTATGCGAAATCGTGTGCAATTTGCATCGTAACAAATGCGCTGTGTATCCTTATGTTATGGGTCTTCAGAAATCACCTGAGCCATCTAAATCGGGAGCTAGAAGCGGAAGATGCCAGGCTAAACCGTCCCAAAGGATTCCGGTACTTGCTCTGAGTTGGTGGATTTACAGTATCCAATGAGGCGATTTCGAAAATACAATAATTGATTTCGTCTCATTCAAGTATCTGTTTCAGGTTTCTATTGATCGAGCTCCACTACACGGGTCATGTATATAAAGACCGGGGAGACAAGCTTAAACCCTACTTCAACAACTGTTTGAGTCAAACTAGTAGCTCAGACTGTCCGATTTCGTGACAGTAAATAGACCGGGGCAATTTCGGTGATTGACGTCCAGCGTGAGTTGAATGGACCTTATAATAATATATACAGGTGATCTGTTCGTGGGATCCGAAGAGATTTATAGCGAAAGCCATTGGATCTGGAGTGCCATTTCCGCCTCCCTTCCGTATTTTCTGACCATGAGCTCCATCAGAACTCTTGCATCAGGGTGGCAATTTAGTCAAGTCGGTGATGGACAGGGAACAGACGATGGTGAATGGCTGTCAGTCTCAGAGTTCCCTACAACGGTTCATGTCGAGCTTTTGAAATCCAAGAGGATCCCGGACCCAGTGAGATTTTGTGATTGGCGCTCTGGAGGATGACACGCTGATCGATCTACCCAGTTCCTTGGTTTAAACGAGTGGGAAGTGCAGTGTAATTCACAATACCCGAGTCATTTGTCGTTAACTCACCACTAACTTTCTCAATCTACCACAGGGATCGGGGAAGCTGACTGGGCATTCAGGAATACGTTCACCATCGCTGAAAAGGACCTCATTGTGGCAAATGTGGACCTTGTTTTCGAAGGCCTTGACACATTTGCCAGCATCACACTGGCAAGCGTTCTATGCCCACTCCAGAAAGTACTGTATCTCTGACATATACTAATGGAATTAGAACGGCCAACATATCCTCGAGTACGTCGTTGTGTATTAACAGTGTCAACCAGTGTTTTAAACATCAATTAGCACCGAAGACCAGTTCATCACATACAGGGCGCATGTGAAGCCTCTCCTGAGGGCTGGCGCGAACGATCTGCTGATCACCTTTCCCAGTGCATTCAAGAAGGTGACACATTATTTTCATTCCACCCGTCCACCGCTGCACAAAACTCTAGGGAAGGGCACTCGAGAAGGCCAATGGCAAACTCCACTTATGGAACGGCGATTCTAGTCGCCTGCATGTGCGCAAGGCGCAATACAAGTAATTCTTTCTAGTTACCCTTCTCTCTAAGAAATTCTGAGAGAATCCCTAGCTATGGTTGGGATTGGGGTCCAGTGTTGATGACCATCGGTCCTTGGAAACCCATCAAACTCCACACCTATGATGTTTATCTCACCGATGTCGACATCAGGAGTGTGGTTTCAGAAGCACTAGACGTGAAGATCTCTGTTGACTTGTTACTGTCGGAAAAAATTTCCAGTTCGGCATCCATCACTCTGAAGAATCCCCAAGGAGACGTAGTTTACACGGAGAGGGATATCAAGCTAGGGTCTGGGAACGCTCGTGCAGAGTTCAAATTTCCCAGTGGAGAACTCCAGCTCTGGTACCCAGTTCATTACGGAAAGCAACCACTTTATAACATCGTAGTTACTGTTTCCGATGCCGTGAGTTCTGGTCGTTCGAGCAGTGGATATCATTGACACGTACGTACCTCAGGCTGGCCAGATTGTCGATTCAAAGACGGAACGAATCGCTTTCCGCCGCGTCCGCGTAGTCCAAGAGCCTCTCACTGATCAACCAGGGAAGACTTTCCTGTTCGAAGTCAACAATATCAGGATCTTCTGTGGTGGATCCAACTGGATACCTGCAGATTCATTCCTTACAACGTCAGTGGCCCTTCGTTAGTTTGTCGTGTCGCTGAATTGGGTTGTCTTGTAGGGTAACGACAGAGAGGTACCGCGCCTGGTTGCAGCTCTTAATCGATGGGAACCAGAATATGATTCGGGTTTGGGGAGGGGGTGTTTACGAAGCAGACAGTTTTTACGACATTTGCGATGGTGAGTTCATGAATTGTGCAAATTTCCGAGCGCAGTCAATGCAGCTGGATTCTTGACAGAACTCGGCAGTAAGTTTTATCACAACTTTAGAGGAATTATTGCCTTATAGATTTTCACTAGTCCTTGTCTGGCAAGACTTCATGTTTGGATGTGGTCAAGTGCGCTTGCTCAGATCGTCATCCTGCTCAAAGATTGACGCGGGCCTGTCTTAGTACCCAGCCTATGACTCCTTTCTGAAGCTCGTCGAAATCGAAGCAGAGCAAAACGTCAAGAGACTCCGCCATCATCCGTCGATTGTGATTTTCAGTCAGTCCTCCTTCAATGAAATACTGTGTAGCCAGCAGGACTGAGTGCAGCATCATGACAGCTGGGAACAACGAGGACTACCAACTTGCGGAATCAATCGACATCGTTGATTATTCTGATGAAACCTCCGACTTTCGGAAGACGAAGTTCCCGGCGCGCTTTATCTATGAGCGCACTTTGCCTTCCATTGTTAGCAAGTTCTGTGATATCCACTATCACAGAAGCTCACCATACAGCGCGCCCGGCGTGGTTACAACAGATAAGACCCTCGGCGACTTGCACCAATGTGGGTAATATTAGGGGTCCCGCAGCGAACCTGACACCTTGATCGATAGGGAATGTCTGGCATGGTTCCCAGGAACCCTGGCACAATTGGGACATACTTGCCGGACGCTTTGTATCAGAATTCGGAATGTCGGTATTCCACTGACCCGGCGCCTTGAACGATGTTTCACTTCCTGACAGGGAAGGGTATCCGAACATTCGTACCGTCGACCATTGGCTTGCTGGAGACCAGACAGAACGACATCCTCAATCTCGGTATGCTGACAACAGTGATCATCGTGCTGAGTCCAACATGATTTTGATAGCGTAAATAACAACCATAACAAGGCTGATGGATTTGAACGGCGACTAGAGGTAAGACGCAATCGATATGAGTCGAGCGTACTTTATGCTCACAGGGTCCTGAATAGCTCTATCTTGTTGAAAATTTCAAACACGCATTTGATATGGAGAGGTGTGTTATCCGTAGCACGCCTCTTGGCACGCGCTTAGAGGTTCCCGTACAGCTATGTGTACTATACACAAATCATGCAAGCCGAGACTCTTGCATCGGCGTACCGCCTATGGAGACGTAATTGGGGTGGGAAAGGGAGAGAACACACCGCTGGTGCTTTGGTGTGGCAGGCGAGTAATTCGAGGCCATGCTGAGCGTTATCTTGCAACACCCTGACCCCTATCAGATCAACGACTGCTGGCCGACCACATCGTGGGCGATCGTCGATTACTTCTTACGACCCAAACCCGCCTATTTCTCCATTGCACGCGAATTATGCCATTTCACGGTGGGCATGACGCGCAAGGAAAACAAGACGTTTTCCGACGAACTGTCGGCGGCAGACCTCAGAATTGAGACCGTCCTGCAAGCTTGGGGGACGAACAGCACCCTTGCAGAGAAAAAAGCTCGCCTAGAGGTCACGTTGTTTGAGTTAGATTCCGACTGGACACATCAATTTGTGGAGGACATCGTATTGCGAGCAAACTCGAGTACTGAATTGTTCTCTGGCCCGCTGCCCGGTCAGCCCGTGCGGACCAAGCTGAGCCAGGTGCCTCGTGTAATCATTGCTTCCGCTCGTCTCCTTGATGAATCTGGAGCCGTTCTGGGACGTTACTCGAACTGGTACGTCAAGGTTGGTCACAGGGTTTATCAGTCTTACATCATGGCGTAGGCCGGAGCCTTTCAAATTTATCAAGTTCCCTGCCATCAAAGATCTGGGGTTGGTTGTCCAAATAGGTGACGACGCAGAATCTGTGCATCTTTCCGCCAAGAAACCTATAAAGGGCATTGTTCTGGACGTTGAGGGTGAGGATGTCAAATGGAGTGATCAAGCCATTGATCTTGTCCCGGGAGACCCCCAGGTCATTCGAGCCGTTGGGCTTAATGGCAGGGGCGTAAAGGTCAGGTTCCTCGGCGATGGCACAGCGTGAAAGGGACATGCAATGGTACCATATGATAATTTACGGAACTCGCGATTGTTGGCTCGATAAGTCGTTTGGACGATATCCCAAATTGAAGGAAAGTCTATCATTATTAACCACCAGGGAAGACACTATAAGTTCGTAAACAGCCAAAATCCCAGGGAACAAAAGCCGGCGTAAATTTACAGAGTACTGCACAAGTACTTGAAGACAGGAATGCAGCAAGGGAGATTATAGGGACAATCTAAGTCGGATTTGGAGAGGGCATGTGCTATAGGAGAAAATAGACCTAAATACGGATAATGCAAGTCAACAGACGCACAGCAATGCAGGACAGCCCTTCTCAGGGAGGGTAGGATATTGCGGGGCAGGGGTAACTCAATAGCATGTCTTGACATAACTATGGGGTGTGACCAAGGAAGTGTCACATAACGACACACTTGCTTGCTTCCGGCTGGTCAGCTTGGCTATGTGGCGAACGCTTCTCGATCTCAGCAAGACAGAGTTCGAACACTTTGCCTAGACATCGTTTTCAGGTGAGAAGGATGAACAACGGTGGATGTATACGCACCAACGTTGACGTTATTCTTTGCGCTGGTTTCCACCCATGCGGCCTTGTTGGATTTGGCAAGTTCCTCGCCTTCGTCGGGCTGAACCTGTCTGCTATTTGGACTATAATGGTGAGCGGTTTCGGTAATGGAATTGACAAAGCAAGTGCAACAACGGATGCAGTAAACATACCTGGACTGTAAATCAGTCTTTGCACCGACTATCACGCATGGTATGTCATTCTTTCCGCAGAAATCGAGAATCTTGTCGTAGACAATCTTGACCATTTCAAAGGACCTTCTGGATGTGACCGAGTACACCAGAACATAGCCATGTATGCCGATGGCGTGTTTGGAATTGAGAATCGAGTATTCGTCCTGACGGTAAACGGTTTAGACGTAGGGTGGGGTGATCCAACAAGCGTTACCGACCTGACCCGCAGTGTCGATGATGTCACAGTCATATTCGACGCCCTGGTAGACGACGCCTTTGGAAAAGGTACTCTCGATGGTTGGATAGTAAGCTTCCACGAAGTGATTTTCTATGAACTGGATAACAAGGGTGGATTTCCCTGATGACCGGTCGGTGAGGGCAGAACGAATGTGGGTGAAAGATGCCTACCGACTGAGCGGGAGCCAAGAACAGCAATCTTTCTCTTCCTCATCGTGTTGGCGGCCATATCGGAAGGAGAGGAAGAAAAGAGAGAGGATTAAATGAAGAGAAGAGAAAGAGAGTACAGAGAGATGCGGCGACCGAGTCCGACCGAAAAATGCCGTTTACCGAGCCGTTTCGACTGTGGGAGATGCGACAGGAGATGCCAGCGTTGCTCACAAAAACACAAATTTCCGGTGGCGACAAGTATGTAGGACGAAGAACGGGTGCCAAGTCGAATGGACGAGGATGTTATATACGCAAGAATAACTCCCTTCTCAAGTATGCGGAGTCTCAACGGCGCCAGTGTGGATTGTCCACGGCTTTGACCGCAAAACTCGAGTAATACATGCGACATTTTTCAGGAACTTGCCCGCCGTCGATGGTCTCGCCCCTGCAGAAGAGTAATACTGTTTGCTTCTATAACGTTGTTGCTGTCATTCGAGGTGTCTTGTGATGCTCTACGGAGTACACGATCCGTGTGAACTACACGGCGCATGGAGTAAGCACCTGCTCGCCACAACTACTCCAACCACACACATACCCCAGGGCTCGTCATCTGCTCGCTGTCCTGCACAAGTCAGATGGGGTCAAAGTCCCCCAGTTCGCGATGGTGCACACCTGCGACGACCGCGGGCGATTTCACCACATACTCGTAAGCTCTACTAAAGGGGGAACCGCGCGTTCTCAAGGTGGACTAACAGCTGACTGTTCTGGGAACGCCAACACGTGGCCCCGTCATCAATTGGCTACTAGCGCGGTAAGTTTGGCCAATACAAATCCTCCCAACTGAGACAGACGTCCAAATTCATACAGCGAACTCCTGCCTGTACCACTTTCGGTATCTATCCAAGTGGCTGAGATTAGCGAGGCTAGGTCGCCCACAAAGGCAGGACGGCGACATCGACTTTACTCCTCTGTAACGGCGGGAGAGCGGTGTATGTCGGCTTTTGGGTGCCGGACAATGATACGGTCAAACTCGACTGAGGAAAGAAACGCACCTGGACAGAAGTAAGCACGTTGATACTCATCAATCCATCGCCCGGCTACGAAAGTACGATTACTGTAGAATGCATGGAATCTTCAATATTAATCTATGCCCACATTACAGTCACATGATATATGAATTCTCACGTGACATCTCACGCGTCCAAGTTCACTTTCTGTTCCTCGAACGCGCACTTGGTAACGAACATCCACCTGCTTCGGACCTCATCAGCTGCATATCAACTTTCCGATTCGACAAGCTTCACCATGTCTTCTACTTCCATCGCGAATGACTCTCCCGTTTCTGCTCCTATTCAGCCAATGCATAATCCTTTGCAAGCAGCACATATCGTCGTTCCGCAGGCACCTCTCGGGCATACGACGAACGGGACGATGGCTGCACCAGGGATGGGCATGAAAGCCCTCTTGGCTAAGAAGATGGCAAAGTCCAAGTATGTCAATGGTCAGCGGGTGAACGTGTATTAACTCGCTGACTATCGCCAGTAACCCAAAGATTATCTCACCAACCGATAACATGGTGACCCCAGCCACTCAGAAGCTCAACGCTGCTAAACAGAAGCGTTTCGCAAAGTATGTACTAGCACTCGATCTACTGAACATGGCTGACAACCACTCCACCAGGGGCGCAAAGCTAGCCGGTAATCTGTTCGCGACCAAAGAGACAGAAACGCTGATATCCGACGAACAACAAAGCGAGAGTGATGGAGATTTATCGGACTCCAAGTCACCCGTGGTACCTGTGCATGAAGACAACAACCCGTTTGAATGATGAGATGGTCGATGAATGGGCAATGTTCTGTACGAGCGTGATCACACCCGCGCATATCTGTCGTAGTATTAAATTGTGTTCGCTGTCTCGCTAAATCTCTGACTGTCTGTATTAGTTTTAGATCTTCGGTTTGCTATGATTCTTCCCACGCACTTGTTACACACGTGTTATCTGGCTCACTACTCTGCCTCCGGTTTACTTGTGAACATGGCTGACGAACATATTGAGCCAAACCTTCATACAATCATCTCCGCCCAGGAGATCGACGAAGTGGTCTCGCAGTTCAGATTGCTGAACAGACGACTTTCGCAACAGTCAGTAATCCTCGTGTTTCCACACTGGACTGCACTCACATCGCCTAGGCAGATGCAAAAGCTCTTCAGCGAGCTCCCCAAGTTGATAGAAGCCGACCTAGTTGCTTCCGGTCATCAAGGTATGCTCGCATTGCGTCTTGACACATACTCTAAATCGTGGATGCACTATTTCCAAACAGATGACGTTTGTCCGATATGTTTCAACACCTTGCTTGCTACGCTAGCGGAGGAAGAAGTTGCTCATGCGATGGACTCCCCCGCTCATCCCACCGATGAACTGGGGGTCACAAAGCTGCGGAATACTTGTGGCCACATATTCTGTCGCAAAGAGTTGCGTGTAGTCGACTTCTCTGCCCTGTGAAACGTGCTAATGCACCGCATCAGCATAGTGAAGTGGATCACAGAAGGGGTTGGTTGTCTTTATCCTTTTTCAAACTCGGCTTTACCTCTGCTGGCAGCATGACTCTTGTCCAAGCTGTCGACAACCACTAGTCACAGATGAGGAACGTCGGGAGGGTGGTGTTTTCCCTCAGTCCGGAGAGAGCTGGATACGGCCCTGGGTCGTCGATTCTCGTATGGTCGCCAGAAATGTTGGTGTACCCGCTCAATTGCCAACTCTCCCGGTCGACGCTGGAGAGAATACACGATATCGGTTTGCTGGCATGTACTCTTGATGTCGCATCCGCGATAATCATAATTAAGCCTGCCCTCTGTTTCATTGAGTACCCTTCTATCTATCCCGATTTAGGTGCAGACAGAGATACTACTTGTATATAAGGGGGACTATGATGATGATCATGACGAGAGGTGTAAAATCGAATGTCCGACTGAGAATACGGAACGCAAACGCTGGTTATCAACGAGGGTAGATAAGAACTGATCTGAGTCCATGCAAAACAAAAAGCGCATATCTGTGAGAAGTGTCCAGTCCTCTAATTCCTCCTGCAGCATCTGAAAAAGTTACGTTTGAACCAATACCACATACACTAGATGATCTCGTCAGCACGCACAAACTCCATGACAAGAAACAACTTACTCCAGTAAACCGCACGGCAGCAAGTCCGAATGTGGAATACAAAATCACGGCGAAATAAATGTTCTGCTTAGCCTGCAACTCGCTTGCGTCCTGGACAGCATCCGCTGGGTTATCAAGACCGTTGATATTTTCGATCGCAACAGCTAGCCCAGCATTTGTGAGCATCCAGAATGCAACGAGCCGCGTGCGGAAAGTCTTGTTCTGGTCGTCCATTGTGGGCTTCTCGATGACTTCCTTGACTTCGACCTTGGTCACGGCACGCGTGACTGTTTCTTTGAATGCCGCGTCGACATCCTCTTGGATCCGATGGGTGTCCTCAACTACAGGGGCATCTGCATCCTTGCTCTTCGACGAGGAGACCGATGGAAGTGCTTCAGCCTTATCGCTGCCCTTGGTTCCCCAAGAGACCTACAAAGCGCGTCAGGCGTGCACACATGCATGAGTCAATTGACTCACATCATGCAGGTTACAGAATGCGTAAACATTGAGGACATTCGTGAAACTCGGTGCCAAGCACAAATATTGGAAGAAGCTGGAGAACATATGCCAGGGGTCTCGCTGTAATGTTGGTTCGGGCGGAGCTGCATCACACCAAAGGAGAAACTTACGTAGAGGAATGACGCGACGAAGTAGATCCCTGAAGCCATCAATGAGCCTCATAGTCCATTCCATAACAGCGACTTACCAAAGGTTGATACCATCGCAGCAATCAATGCACCGACCGGCGGAGTAAAGAACGTCAAGATGACTTGCATGGTAGTCTTACTTTGCAGCTCGGCGGGGATGTTCTAAGGGGGAAAGTTGAGTCGTTTACGAAACATAAGTAGTTGTGTACTTACCGCGAACGCCTTGATTGTTAACCAGAATGAACAAATAAGTAGGTAAACAGCCAAGAAGGCGTAAACCCTACAAAGGATAAGCGAGGAAGTAAGTATTTGCAAGATACAACCGACCAAAGAGTTATGGCATAAGCAGCTCGTTCGCCTTTCGGCCTGTTCCCGAGAGCAAGGACGAACTGTGACAAGGATCAGTTGTTTGTGCATGCACTCCAATGGACAAGTGACTCACTTGTAACGCAAGGAAAGCTAGGTATATCCACTTGAAGACCAGGTTCACCCAATGAGTCTAAACAACCGTTAGCACCACACAGTACTAGTGAGACGAACTACGTACGACATCTGCAGTGCCAAAAATAATGATGTTTTGTGTAGGTAGTAGGTCGATGATAATACTGAATGTCAACCAAATGTTGGCCAAAGCAAACCACGAAAAGATCAACGAGAAGATGTTGTACTAAAATAATGGTTAACCAAACTAGAAAGCCCAGAAAAGATGCTACATACCAAGGCCTGAACATGGAAGAAGAACATTCTGATGATCCCGTGACCCGAACGATAGAGCTGGAAGAAGTTCACTAGGGCATACTATCAAAAATTGAAGTTAATTCTGAGGGGAGACGGGTTGACAAATCGGATACTTACCACCGAAGCAGCGAAGGAGCCGTTCAGCCAACGACGACGTTGACCAATCAATTCAACCGCGGTCTCTGGGACGTCCGTCTCTGCTTTCGAAGGCTTGACGTACGTCAAAGTCCACCGATCTCCGGCTTTCGCGACCAACTCGAAACATAATATACGATCCTCAGCTAAGAACATATTTTTGGTGAAAATGTTCATGCCATAGATACCCTTTGCGCCAAGACGATCAGCAAGCGAGTGATCACCATGGAAATATTGCTCAAGGGGGCGCCCAAGGATTGCACGGAACCGGTATGCGGAGAATGCACCAGGGAGGACCGACACATAACCGAAACTACTTTCAAGCGGTTTATCTATCAAACAGTGTCAGATTTTTATATAAAGACGAAATGGTCAAAAGGATTACCGAGAATGTTGGACATCTTGTACTCGAAATTTTGTGCCGCAACCAAGGGGTTCAGAAGCTTCTTCCCCCCTTCAATCATGGCGTGAATCTCGCCACAACATCCTCCCAGATGTGCGTCATTGTAGAAGGCCTCCCATAGGTAATAGAGTGACTTGTGCCCTGGTTTTGTCCCAGCATCGATAAGGATACAAATTTCGGGCTAAAAGATGAAATCGGTACATATCTGAGAAAAATAACGACATGCCGTACCTTCAAAATGCGTCCGATAGCATTAAAGAGCCATCGATGAGAGTTGATCTTCTTCTGATTCTTGGCCTTCAAGACAAAAATGATCTGGACCGGGACTAAATTATTGGGGTCGTTCTCGTGAGGAAGAACCAATTGAGGCGTGGGGTCCACAGAAAGTTGGGTGGTGTACTGCAGTGTCATGTATCAAGCGATATTCGCCCGACTTGAGAAAGAACTAACCTCAAAAATGTGGGCAACGGTATCCTTTCCATCCACCTGCTTCTTCATGACACCATCTTGATAAACACCCACAGTAGCCAAGAGGTCGAGGACGCTCTTGTCCATTGGCTCCAGACCATCGACAATAAGAGCAACTACAATCCTTTGCCAACCTGGCATACCTTCCTCCGCAGCTCGCCGCCAGTACTTTGACTGTTTGGTCTTGCAAATATCACGAATGTTCAACATGACACCATGAAGTGTGCGAGCATAAAGCGTTTTGTCTTCGTTGTAAGACGTGACAGCAATGAGAAGGTCAGTCTGACGGTTGTAGAGCTTAGTTCGTAGCGACCATCCACTGGCTTCGGAAAAATCATCTGGATCGACCGTAGCAGCACTGTATCGCATGTGGCTGATTGGGGGTTGGTTGGTATCCGACGAGACAATTGAAGACTAGATACACTCACGAAAATTCGGTCGTGCTGGTCATTGCATATTTTGCTTCAATTGCACTGTGGACTGGTGTAGGGACTGGGTACTCGGTGATGAAGTTTCCCTTGGTAAGCTTGACTTTACGTGTCACGCCGCGTTTGATGGTCTGGCGACGTCTCCACGCTGTTTCGACTCCATTGGTGGACTGCGACATCACTGAGCTTGGACGACCATAGGGGTCCCCATATGCGGATGGATCGACGGGGCTGTAGAAGCGATGTGAACTATCTTTACGCGCCATGGAAACGGAATGTGACTTACCCGGGGGGGTAGTAACCACCAGCATTGAAATTCTCACCGCTTGTCAACGGGAGTTTTTCAGCATAGTCTTCGTCGGCGTAGCCTGCGGCACCGAACTCTCGAGGGAGAGTGGTAGTGCTCTCGAAAGGAGAGTTGGAGGCACTGTCGTACGTCCTTGGTGGGGGCTCTTGGAAATGGGTTTGGCGGGGGCGATCAGCGAACGGATCGCCATAAGGCTCGCGACGCGACGGAGAGGACATTGAGAGTGGAAGCTGGGTGTAGTTGCAGACGTGACCTTGGAGGGAAAAAAAAAACTTTCAGTAGCGCCCAGCGACAGTGGAAATGGAAGGCGAGAGAGAGTAGTTGTCGAGGGTTGTGAATGAACACAAGGAAGTCTCGGCAAAAAGCAGCGTTTTTGTGCAGTCGAAGTGGAAACGGGCGATGTTATACACCGCCCCCATCCGGACCTCTGTCACCCCTCTGCCACTCTTCACCATTCGCGACTCCAGATACAGTATATCTGACAGAAATTTTCATTTGCGCCGGCCAGTCGAACGCCTGATTGGAATATCTCTCACTTCGACTAGAAATCCGTATCCATGTACATTTTTACCCGGGGGTCCTGGGATCGCTCCAGGGGCATCGGTTTCAACAATCACCGCGCAGCACGGCCCAAGTCCTATCATACTTAACACTTTGCTTTGTCAGCTTCGAACCCAGAGGCCTCTCCCTAGGACCGTATCTGTCCTTTCGAGGTCCAGTAGTACCGTTGATGGCCCACATGTCGCCGAATTTGTGATCTCCACATGCCAGGCGAATGTCATCAAACATACATCATCCAATCGTCAATTAATTGGTATCTCATGTCTGCGAATGGCATAGGACTTTCATGATGGTAGGGACTGAGAAACCGTCAGTCCAGCTCCTCTACAACTGTCAGCAAGATCATCGACGGCGAGCCGGAAGGGAGTTTCACACTCTACTCGCTGGTGCAGACTAACTTCCTTGGTTCGCCCATCCTGCCCGGTGGCAATAGACATGCACCGCGACCACAATGACGGAAAAGAAAGTTGCTGACTCTGGTTCCAGTAAATTGCCTACAGGAGGGTCCATCGTTCGAAGGCCAGATCTTGGAGGTGAGACTCCTACTTCTGCAACCCAGGCGAACTTCAAGATGGAGAATCTCTCACCTAAAGCCAAGGTGAAACACGACTGATTTCTTCAGCCCTTTGTCTCTATAAAGGGGACAATGGTTGAAAGATGCGAACTTTACGTAGCATTGCTAACGAATTTTGTGATTGTGCCAAACAAGGTATTGATATTGAATCGATCAATCGGTTCGAGCTCCGTATAGCACAGCACAGCGCTCTTCGAACGCTTTTACCATAAGTTTTGAAACCTGTCCAAAGAATGTCGCAGAGACAGTGGCATGCATTGGGTTCGCGAATGCGAAGGCAAGATCCAGAGTGACTAATGTTGGTGCCTGGTCAGGGAGAATTCGAGACGTAAAGCTCCTTGCGGGGATCTCTTGCGAGGTTGGCTTGGAAAGTTGAAGAGGGGAGGAAGATGCTGGCTGCAGGCGCCAAATCGTGGTCAAGGTTTTGAACATTGGACTTGATGATGAGGCTACTGCCTGGCATGCCAAAGTGTCAGCAGTCTACTTTGCAGGAGATACAAGTAGGAAGGTTATACCTCCACAGACTCATGGGGCTTGCATGTCACATGGCTGATATAGCTTTCCTTGAATGCGAGGAAGCCTACTGTAAGCTCAGCTTCCATCGCCGTTATTCCGTTCTGCCGCGCCCTGCTTTCAAGGACTCTTGAACCAATACAGTATGGCACGAAATTTGAATACGATCCTACGTCCGCAATGATGTTGTACACTTCACTGCGCTGGTAGCTGCATAAACTAGTGTGAGTGAATCATGGTGTGTTGATGCGCGGTAACGTACGGAAAGATTTTCTGCTCATGATAGCTTTGCGTTTCCGACCCGTTATGCGGAAAGGGGCTCGTGGAAGAAAAACTGGTAAAGTTAAAGAAGGCTCTCCGCTGTTGTGCACGGCGACAAGTAGTAAGTGTGGCGCGTTGAAAGGCTCTCAGCATTTCCACGACGCAGAGTTCTAATGCTACGTACAAGGCCGGCAGTGCCGGTAAGGCGTCAAGGTTGAACGTTGAGTACTGTAGGCTACTCCGCTACCCTCTAATTTATTATCCTGATTTCCTGGCACATTTCCCTCATGTACAAGCTATACAATTCTTGGTATGATCACGATCACGGAACGCCATCACAGGAGGTGAGCAGAGGTCGTGTGTGGGCTATGTGCAAGTCACTGTTAACGGGCTTGTAAGTTCGCAGATGTGCAGTAGTTCACATGCTGACGCATGCCTACTGGCTGTGATAGACATGAGATCTCAAATGAGCGGATAATTGTAAGATGAATTAAGGTAATTAGCGCGATCGCACACGACATTGGAAGGTTAGTAGGGTAGAGGATAGGAATAGGTGTTCCCGGTGTTCATCTCCGTCTGTACCGAACGAGATCCTGGATCCTGATCACGACAAAGAAATCCTGTCAAAAATGTGGCTACAGCTCTTGCAGGTCCATTGTGCGCTAGGGTCAAACACCATTGCGTAGAGCAAATGCGTCTGTATGATTAAGGCTTGGCGGAATGACATTCACTTGAATGTACTCCACATTTTTAAGGAATAACACAAGGATATCTCTCCGCACCGAAATGAGAAGGGATGGAAACATAATTATCCAGCAAACTCCGCATTCTCGGTACAGTCTCTTGCAATCTGCAACAGCTTAAATTAAGGCCAGTCCAGACCATGCACGGAGATCTTACATGTCCTTCGTGGCCACATTTGTAGCAAGTCTTATTCTTGTTCGATCCCGAAATAGGTGTCCCCTCCGCAGAGGTTGCACCTGGTGCAGCTAGACAGTCCCTTGAAGTATTATCAAGTCAACGTCCTCATAACCATAGTACTGGATGGTTTTTACCTAGCCATATGGTTCGGACCTCCACAACGATAACACTTTACTGGAGGCAATGTTGATGTATTTAAAGCACGTCCTGGTGGCGGCATACGAGATGCAAATCCAGCGCCCGCAACCCCGGTTGCTCCGCTAGGGCAAACGCGGGCGATGTGGCCGAAACGACCACAGTTCTGGTGAGATCAGTCGGCGGGTATTACGTTGAGAGGATCCAGGGCTCACTCACATAGCATTTCTGATTTCCGCTCTGTACTCTCAAATTGGGACATTCGGCTTGAATATGTCCTATGCCGCCACAAGAATAGCACTGCTTGGCCGCGACGGTTCGGGGCGAAGGGCAAGCCGAGGACTCGTGTCCTGGTTGGCGACAGTTGTAACAGAGACGTTGCTCCGAAGAGCAGTTCTCAGCAATATGGCCTACTGCGTGATATTCACTATTAAAATGAAAAGACCTCACAAGAGTCACTTGTATGCACTCACAATTGCCACATTTGAAACACCCCTTCCGCGAAAACTGGTACGCCATATCTAGAGATCCTGTCAAGGCCTGACGTCTAGATGCACATTAACATCATGGAACGACGGAGAGGAGGGAGGACGCCGACGGCATACCTCTTCTTCCCACTTCCGACTGACCGCTGAACCTCTCTTCCCACCTCCGTTTGACGAGGATGAAGATGTCGATGGATGGACTGAACCCGCCAATGGTGATTGAATCTGGCAGTTACCCGTTCACAATTTCACCTGCCCTAAATTAAAAAACCCTTAGACTGTGGCGTGACATTGTGTTTGACCTCTGCAGGGTATGAAATGACCCGCACTTTTGCTGGATGTCCAAGCCGCGTTTTCAGCCTTGCTCCAGGTGACATGGACATCACCCACCAGGCTAGAGTGCATCGTTCTTCATTCCAGTGGGCACTAAAATCATGATGGGCACCATTTCCGTTGCATTTCCGAGCAATTTGCAGTCCCATTTTTCCGCCTAACCATAGTAAGTATCTCGGGACTTGTACTCCGCCTTATCGATTCGTCATGGTGCTCCTTCACTTTTTGATCTGGCACAACATTTCGGTACCCTTATAAAGGAAATGTCGGAGAAAACTGTCTCTGGGCCCCACAAATCCCCCCCAAGGATCGTCATCACGCAGGTAATTTATATGCCGTATGCCTTCCCACACTGAGGCTGACTGGGAGACGATTCTGCTACTTACATATAGGTCCTGTCCTGCCTCCCAGCGGGGAGCCGACCTTAGCGCGCTCGCGTCCATCGCGCTTCTTGTGAGGGTGTTGAGCGACTTCCCGTCAGGTTTGTACCTGCTGCTCGGTCCCGTTATGTCCTTTTCACAACGTGTCGTACAGAACATGTTCTTGCGTAGACGCCGTTCCACATCCTCGCAACAAGTGTCGTAACGAGCGGCCTAAGCACGGCTCAACGTATGGAAGGAGGAGATTGTGCGTAATGATCACCGGGTAAAGGGATTTTCCCTGTGCGGATTACACTTGTATGTGTTTGTATGAGACAGGCATATGATGGTCAAATTTGCTTGGGCCCTGCTTATGCTTCACTTGCCCGATCGTATGCGGGCTTCCGTGCCATTTCTCTCGTCCTGGAATCACCTATGTTACTCATACGAATATGATCTCCCCACTACGATAGTGATTTCTTAGAGGCTTGAGAGTTACGAATTATGCGGTGGAAGATAAAAGTTTTGTTTTGTCGATCCCGTTTCTCTAGCCTGTGTTAGGCGAGCCTACGTAGCAGGAGCTGACTCTTACCTTGTTTACGAGGTCACCGGGGGGGAAGATTGTGGCTGTGTCGTTAAACGCGGTCGTGGGAATGTCTTACTGAAACAAGGTTTCAGCCGAAGTTCGGCCGTAAATGTAGCTTGGATGGTGAGGATCACGTTTGATACACCTGGATGTTTTGGTATCATGGACGTGTGGCTGTGTGAAGCCCGTCAGAACGAATCCCAAAAAGCATGGACCGCTGGCGGTTGGCAGATACGTCATCCAAAGGGGGTCACCCTATCAGAAGGCCCGGATTTGCTATCAGGGGATCATGAGCTGGGACTCGGAGGTGGTGGTTACGGTGTCATTGGAACTTGGGATTTTGTTCTGTGACTCGTAGGCAATGCTAGTATATGGGTACCGGGCACCATACTCGTTAGTCTGGAGACCAGGCCGTGCTTGGTGAGTCTCTAGTAAACTCGGCAGCGCGGATTCTCGGGGTCATGTGAGCTGAAAAGCCTTTTTGGACTTGTCTAAGATCACGTGCGTGAAGTTAAGTCCTGTTAAGTCCCGGTTAAGTCCAACTCCTTTGTAACTTGTCTACCACTACTATCCACTCTCGGTCGATAGACCTCCTGCTCTTCAGCCGCAATCGCTGCAATCTATACATGTAGCATGGCATCTACCTGGTCGAATCACTGTTCTCGACTTCACGATCAAGATTTTTCATCCTCACGAATCTGCACATACGGCACATCGCGACCGCTTATACCCTCCAGAGAGCCTGAACGGCAGGGAAACTTGCGACGCTTCTTGACATTATCTACGATGACAAACTCGGCCGGGAGCAAATCCCGCAATGGATGGAGCCCCGTACGGTCAAACTCGTCACGAAGAAGGTTTACCAGGAGATGGACACAGTCAAGATAGCATTGCGGCAACCGATCAACTCAGTCACCCGAGAGTTACTCAGGGGCTGGGACCGGGACCTTCTGATGGATGGTGTTGTCGATGTTCGTTCCTCGACGCTTTACGGTATCCTTCGTGCCGCATCGCAAGCACAAACTACGGAGGAGAGTGACGGGGTTAAAACAAGCCGTACAGTAGGTAGTCACCCAACTTCACTGCGAGTCGATACAACATCGCATTTTCTCTCAAGGTTTGCAATAAGGGTTGCTGAGAGACTCTCTAAACGATTTTTTTTGAGGTAAGAATGTAAACGATTAAACACGCTCGCAGTGTATCTCTTTTGTCGGCTCTGCAAGTGCCGAGATGTAGTCCAGTGGAAGCCTTTTTTGTAGGGCTTGACGAGCAAAGTCTTCAAGAGCTGTCAATCTCAGCGATCAATTAAGGCATGAATTAAAGGAACGACAGCCCATATATTGAGGGAACAGGACAAGACGCGTTGCAGCGGATCTGGTTATCGATCATCAAATTAATTACTTTATTGTAGCGGCGCATGCGCCTGTCCCCGACTCCAGGAGATTTTGCTGGGTCGATAGTGTGGTTATGAAAACATTGAGCAACACAATATATTTTATACATGTCAGACAATTCTGTGTTCTACAACCGCATGCGAAGAATTTCAGAATATATAGCTAACATTTCAGCGAAACCTGCGGGTCAAGAAATGATGTCTCCGAGTCTTTAGAAATTGTCGTCGCCAACTTGGCACTCTCGAAAATCTGTAAAGAATGGTATACAAAATGATCTTCATCACAAACATAGATGGCAGCACTATCATAGATGACATGCCCTGAAATGTCAGACAGCGAGCACAAGCAATATGGTGTAAAGAGAGAGAGTTATGCAACCAAGAACAGGAGTTTCTGAAAAGGAGTGTCAAAGCAGGTGGCCACAACTGCAGATAGTAAAGTGGGTCATAATAAATAGGATGTCCATCCACATGATGGATGAGGTCTAGCAGTGGATACAACAACTTGCTGAGCACATGCGCTGATCGAAAAGGTCGCTTGCGAACAAACCTACCGGACAGATCAGTTCAGAACACCATAAGAAGTTGTTGCAACGCACATAATTCAATGTTCAGTTCATCCAAGTGACTACACCACCACTCAAACCTTAAGTTTACAGTTTATAGTTGATTATATAACAATTTTCACACAGGTGGACTCGCTCGTTTGCAGGGTGCCTGGTCCAACGCTGCAGACAAAACCCTCCTCCACTACCGTGGGAGTCGGGGATTTTCTATGTGATAATTTACAGACATGAAATTAGCCTTTATCTCATTGGCCACAGCTCCTCCATGGATTTTACCAGACTACACTTGCATACCCGTACCTGTACCTACGCCACCGTGATAAGAGTTGAATTCTACTGCAGGCTTTTGTTGTATTCTTCGCCAACACCGCGAACATTGTCGCAGGGCGCGTCGGCTGCGTTGATCTACGGCTCTATCAAGGAGTACTCATTGGCGGTCACTTCACTGGCGCATTGGTTGGTATCTGTATATCAAAGCTCCTGCCTCCCGAACCTACGTTGACTTGCAGTGGTTGGCCGATTCCCTTTTGGTTTCGCTGAGCCTCGTAGCCATCAACTCACCAAAACGGTTCATCCGCCAGCTGGGGGAACGGCTCTCTTGCGAGCCGTCAACCGGGAAGTGATCGATTTATTCTGGTATCTGCTCCCTGTCGTCCTTCTTTCGTCGGCTCTCGTTGTCAAGCTTTTTGTCAACAATATACAACGCAGGTATCCTGTGTTTTGGTTCACAGTAGGGGCACCGCTTCCGACTGCGCCGTTGGGAACCCTGAATGTCAGCGGGGATGGCAAAATCGATTCCTCACTTGCCGAGGTAGACAGTGACAGGCGAGGACATATACCCTAGACGTAGATCCTGGTCAGTCTCTTGAGCCACCCCTCTGTCAGAGCTTCCTACTCATGGAGGTTGCACCTCGTAGGACAGTTGATACCCAAATCGCTAGTCTGGTCACCAGACTGATCTACGAGGCAAGCCGTCGGTCATCAGACTACCAAATCGCTAGAACGCATGCAACGCCCATGGAAATTTTACGAGCAGCACGAGGCTAATTTGTCCGTATCACACCCTCAACCCACATGTTTCTTCAAGTCCACTTCACTTTCCCCTCTGCCCAGGGTTGGAGCACCAACCCTTTGAATCACAGTCCAAACGGCCCCCACACCTAACCACTGCTGTTTCCCATACGGCATCCCCGTGCCTTGTGAACGATATGTGGCAGGTGTCCTTTCCTTGTGCCACGAAACTTGTTGCCCATAACCCAATCAGGTGGTAGAAAAAGAGTCCAGTTGGCGTTCTCCTGGATTGTATTTCCACTCTTTCATAGTCAGTGTCATGTCCCCGGTGAGTGGGGTGATCCAGCGTCGCCAATGGAACTCATTGAGTGACCTCCGAGTAGGTAAGAATTCCTTCGCGAGAAGAGTATCTCCTGTTGGCCAAGGTTGCTGAGGAGGCAGAACGTTACGAAGGTGCTGTTTGCTTGCTCGTCTTTGTAAGGTGGACAATCGTGGGACACTCATAGGTTGAAATTCAGACTTAGCGGCACAAATGAAAGGTCTGATTCAGACCCATGGTGCCTTGACTATTGAAGAACGCAACCTCCTCTCTGTTGCCTACAAGAATATCACGAATGCCCTTCGCAGTAGTTGGAGGATCGTCGATTCACTCGAGAAACTTGAATCGAGCCGAATAACAGGACGCCACTCCAAACATCAGGTACAGCTGATTAGCCAACAGCGTAGTCGTGTCGAGTATGAACTCGCCGAAGTCTGCAAAGACATCGTGAAGTTGCTCGATGATTATTTGCTGTCAACAGCTGAACCCGGCGAGGAGACAGTATTTTATTACAAAATGTGAGAAAGAACGATGGAATACTTAGCTGCGAGACTGTCCTCACTTCGTCTGTTCGTACAGGAAGGGCGATTACTTTCGTTATTTGGCCGAGTTCGCACAACAAAGTGAAAGGGGCAACTATTCAGATCTCTCTCTCGCTGCATACAAGCATGCGTACAAGCATGCTTTGGCTAAGCTCGACGCTACACATCCCACGAGATTGGGTTTAGCATTGAACTTTGCAGTGTATTACCATGATGTCCGGAAAAGCCCAGAACGTGCATGTCACCTAGGGAAGCATGCATTTGACGAGGCAGTCGCTTGTTTGAACGAATCCTCGTCGGTGCAAGTCATGCGAGACTCAATGATGATCCTGCAGCTGTTACGGGATGATTTGGTGATATGGTCCGGAGAAATGCAAAGAGGTAGGCCTGCCATTGATTTGCCCTTTCGAAATCTGACATATTTTCAACCATGGAGCTGAACACTCCGTGGGCGGGTAGAATGCATGCGACTCCGTTTAACTTTTTGGCATTCTGTAACCATCTTCGTTGTATCCCTGGCGCTCTTTTGTAGGCTTGCTGCTGTATACGTTATTTATCATGATCGTCTTGTAAAAACACTGTGGCTGGCATTATTCCCGCAGGCACAGCGCGGATTGCTCGTCGCATCGGGTCGCCTTCAGGGCTGCAGGCTCTCGGCAAAAGTAGCGGCTACTAGCAGTGGGAAAATCAACGTCGCGTCAGCGAAGACCTAAAGAAATGACTATATCAGTGTTGAGGCAGGAGTAACTCGAGCGAGGCGGTACTTTGACCGATTCCGCATTTGCGCGAATTTTTCCCCATGAAACAGCTTCGTCTGGTCGAGCGCCAGAATCCGATCCGTCGAATTCTTGTCCAGTATTCTACACGGAACGATCAGCAAGCGTCAGAGAACGACGAAGGCAAGTTCTAACGATGAAGACCGAGTAGTCCGCTCCGTTCCTCTGCAAAGGGGTCAATGGATATCATTCAATGAAAGGAAAATTCTTACGATTAACATGGCGTTTGCGATTTGATGTTTACAAACTCCACCACCGAGGATGATCATTCCCGCTTTTTTTGACTTACGAGATAGCTCGTTTAAGGCGCGAATATCACCCACGATATCGAGGATTAACCCCGGAGATCGGAAGGAATGAAAGTAAATCATGTCTCCTATTGAACCATCCGTGAGAGCTGGACAGAAAACTGGAATGTCGTTCTGGAGTAATGTGGATCAGCCTCGTTCGGAGAGAGTAAAGCAAGTTCGTCTAGATGCATTGTATTCACTTTATAAGCCCAGTAATACACAGATTCTTCATTGTTAATTTCCTTTCCCATACGGCGAATGAAAGAGCTTGGTGTCCATACTTGACCGGAAGCTTTCTGCTCCTCCAACATAGTATCGAGAATGGGGATGAACCAATCCTCGAATTTGCAGTAGTTGTCATTCGGTACGACGAGGTTCCCAATGCGGTTCAGACCTCTTTTCCGAAGATCTGCGCCATCCATAGTGAAATCAGCGAGGTACGTTTTGCCGAGGCACTTGATGAAATCCTCTTCGATCCCCCCCGCGGTCGTCACGATCGCTGAGACGTGTTTATGCTTCACAAGGTAGAGTATGATCTCGCGTAAACCGGAGGAGATGAGGTTTGAAGTGTAGCCAAGAAAGATGTTGCAGCGCGTTTGGGCTCTTACTTGGGGATCCGCATAATCATCCGATTCATCTGCCAGGACAGGCTCGTCTGAAAGACGCCATTTTCGCTGAGAAGAGCAGGATAAAGGTTGGATTATATGCAAACAGGTGCATGCGTACCATACGATTGACGATCTCAATAGCTTTTCCTAGACTGGTAGCTTGGAATCCAATCCTCTCGTAGCAGCTGAGAAGATCCTGGAGTGACAAGGACTCGTCAAAATCTGGTCCTTGCACGGGGATCGCGGTTTCAGGAAGGGGTTCAGAACGTTTGAGTACTGCGGCTGCAGCCTCTGTGGGGATTTGGGTGTCCATGTCTGAGCTAGTTAATATTGCACTTGGTGATCAGGTTGGACCCGGTGACGGCAAGTTCCGTTGTCAGTGACTGCGCGAGAGGCACTGGTTAATACGTGGTAGCGTACTCCCAAGACCCGTTGGCGAACTGGCAACGATTTACTACTCGCCGTAACACCGACCGGGACACCCTACTAGCAACCCATGGATCAAGAAGGACCTACTGTCGACGCCCACCCTGTTGAAATTTCGGATGTGCAAAAGGACGAACCCACACCAGTCACGCAGAGTGCACAAATCCCTCTTGATCTACAGTCCCAGCCCACTCCTTTCCAAACTCCTCGGTCGGAGACTCTCGACCATGAGAGCATTTCGGTAGACAGCCGAGGTGCTTTGGAGCCAGCTAGTAGCCCACAAACCGGTTTGACGCCCTCGCAAGCTGTCGCGAACGAAGTTAATCCCATAGCCACGTCAACTGAGGACCCAACTACCGACACTCCGTCTCACGTCTCTCCCAAACCCGAGCCTCCACTCCCTGCTGACAGTTCACTCTATACAACTCGATCTTCTATACCCGTCATCCCTGCCCAAGTCGCGGAGTCCAATGGCCATACCGAGCCATTGCCCCAGACACCGTCTAGTACTGTCCATTCTCATCCAGCTCACAAGCGCTCGTTGACAATGTCCACGGGATACACTGTCTCTGTTGTTCTCATATCGTCTGCATTGGAAACGATATTGTCCTCGAAGGAGGCAAAGCGCTCCCCTCCACTGCGCGACACCGCGCAGAATGCCCTGGAAATGGTCAGAGCAGGAAAAGGAGGTGACACGCCTCGGGAAATTTTCGAGCCCCTTCGACTTGCCTGCGAGACTAGAAGCGAAAAGCTCATGATCGCTAGCTTGGACTGCATCTCCAAGTTGATCTCATATTCCTTCTTCGCCGAGGAGAGTTCTACTCCTTTACTTCCCTCCCCTCCCCCTTCCCCCGCATTGCAAGGTCGGCGGTCTATGTCCGGTTCGCAGGCAACCATTCCCCAGCCATCGCTTGTTGACCTGGTGGTCCACACCATAACCGCGTGTCATGGTGAAACAACGCCGGAAACGGTTTCCCTACAGGTCGTCAAAGGCCTCCTTGCTTTGATCTTGTCTCCCACAATTTATGTTCATCATTCCTCACTGCTGAAGGCTGTGCGAACAGTGTACAATGTATTCCTTCTGAGCACGGACCCAGTCAATCAGATGGTCGCTCAAGGTGGGCTGACACAGATGGTCCACCATGTCTTTGCGCGGTGCAGAGCTGGAAAACCCGTAGAGTTGGATGAAGCAGTAATGCTCAGGTCTTTCGTCAGCTCCGAGACACCGCCACCGCCGGCCCATTATCACCTAACATCGAAGACTGAGACTCGTCACTCGTCACCAGTTCCAGGGCAACTCACGTCCGACTCGGCACAAGCGGGACACGTCGAGACCGACAACGTACATGACGACAACTCGTCTGTTTACCCTGAGGAGGGCTCTGCTCACCTGCCAGCGAAGTCAGTGACTACCAATCCGCGGCTGGATGGTCAAGGCCATGGCGAAGAAGGGTGAGCAACGTCCACAGAAACATTTCCAGAATTGCTAACTTGTCAGACTCGAAAAACTTGGCGCCAGTCCAGTGCGTCTGTCCTTGGATACCCGAGCGGAGAGCATACATACACACGCAGAACTCTCCGCTCAGGACATGTATATCAAGGACGCATTTTTAGTCTTACGAGCTCTGTGCAAATTAACAATGAAGCCTTTGAACACTGAAAGGTTCGTATGTACTAGATTCGATCTCCTGTTAGTCTCAAGCCAGTTTCAGCGAGCGCGACTTAAAATCGCATGCAATGCGGTCGAAGCTTCTCTCCCTTCACCTAGTGTTAACGGTTTTGAACTCGCACATGAGCCTTCTCGTTGATCCTTCAGCAGTCATCTATTCGAGTTCTTCGCGCGAATCAACGACATTCATACAAGCGATCAATCAATATCTCTGCTTGACCTTGAGTAGAAATGCTGTAAGCCTAGTTCCGCAGGTGTTTGATGTGAGCGTGGAGATTTTCTGGCGTGTGATGTCTGGTATGCGGACCAAGCTCAAGGTATGTATCCAACAAGTCCACCATTCCATTTAGTTGATATTGTGTGATAACCAGAAAGAGATCGAAGTTCTTTTGCACGAGATATTTATCCCCATTCTAGAAATGCGGACGTCGACTCTCAAGCAGAAGGCTGTCATTCTCGCAATGTTGCTCAAGCTTTGCCAGGATCCACAAGCATTGGTGGAGTTGTACCTCAACTACGACTGTGATAGCGAGGCTGCGGATAATATTTACGAGCAGTAAGTCAAATTTGTGTCGTACCCGTCCCCAACTGAGCAGCCCACCCAGTTTGATGAACATCGTTTCCAAAGTTGCGACTTTGCCGTATCACACTTCGCAGTCCAAGAATGCCGAACCCGCTAGTCCGGTAGTCAATCCGCAGACTAGGGTACATGGCTCATCATCATACTCTTCTGGTGTGATATCCGTCTCGGGCACGATAGATACGTCTACCATCGGTCTTTCGGAAGGCCAATTGCGGAGACAGGGAATTGAATGTCTGGTCTCTGTGCTTAGGTCACTAGTGACCTGGGGCACAGGTTCGGGCAAGACGCCCGCAGATCACAGTGGCGATTCTGGAGCTCGCAGCCAAACTGGAGAGGAGACGGGTCATGATTCTATGACTCCGGATCCGTCCCTCGATAGGTTAGCATCCTCAGCTGGAAGCGTTGAAGCCCTCCGGCAATCGACGCCCGACGCCGTGGATGATCCAACCAGGTTTGAGAATGCAAAGCAGAAGAAGACAACCTTGCTCGAAGGTATCAGGAAATTCAATTTCAAGCCGAAGCGTGTAAGTTATAATACGTAACAAGGATAAGAGTGTTGTTAATTTCGAGCTGCACAGGGTATCCGATACCTTCAAGAAACTGGTTTCATACCCGGCCCATCGCCGCAGGATATTGCACGTTTCCTTCTAACTACTGATGGTTTGAGTAAAGCCGTGGTAGGAGAGTACCTGGGCGATGGGTACGTGACACATGCACACTGATCTTGTACCCCCCCTGATTATTGTGTTCGCAGTGATGATGCCAACATAGCCATCATGCATGCATTCGTTGATCTCCTCGACTTCCGGAATTTGAAGTTCATTGACGCCCTGCGACTTTTTCTGCAAGCCTTTCGTCTTCCTGGGGAATCCCAAAAGATAGATCGCTTCATGCTCAAATTCGCTGAAAGATATATCGCGGGGAACGCGCAAACACCCTTTAAGAATGCAGGTTGGTGTGCCCAGGATTTCTATTGACTGAATCTGACATTCAGTACCCGGGAATAGATACCGTTTATGTGCTCTCGTATTCTACCATCATGCTCAACACCGATGCTCACAACCCGCAGATCAAGAACCGTATGACCAAGTCAGACTTCATCCGAAATAATCGAGGAATCAACGATGGCGAAAACCTTCCGGAGGAATTCCTGTCCAGCATCTTCGATGAGATTCAACATAATGAGATTCGAATGAAAGATGAGATGGATGCTGCTATCAACCTCCCAACCGCGGGACCTGGTCTTGCCAACGTCCTCGCTGGCGTTGGCAGGGATCTTCAAAAGGAAGCATATATGCTGCAGTCCAGTAGCATAGCTAACAAAACGGAGGTTCGTCGGTTCATCAACGTTGTCTTGACCTCTTGTTTACACTTTATTATCAGGCTCTCTTCAAAACGTTGATGCGCTCTCAGCGTCGATCCCGTGCGGGGGAACAATTTTTCAGCGCCTCCCACTTTGTCCATGTGCGACCAATGTTCGAGGTCGCCTGGATACCCTTCCTTGCGGGGCTATCAGGGCCCCTTCAAAATACCGATGATTTGGAGGTCGTTGATTTGTGTCTGGAGGGATTCAAGAATGCGATCCGTATTGTCTGTTTCTTCGACTTGGAGCTAGAGCGCAACGCTTTCGTAACAACCCTGGGAAAATTCACTTTCCTTAATAACTTGGGAGAGATGAAGACGAAGAACATGGAGGCCATCAAGGCCCTTCTGGATGTCGCGGTAAGCGAGGGAAATAACCTGAAAGGATCCTGGCGCGAGGTGTTATCGTGTGTTAGTCAATTGGAACACATGCAACTGATAAGCAGTGGTCTCGAACTTTCCGATTCCGGAAAGAAAGGGTCAGATACTCTTGATGGAAAAGCGCATGGATGCTGAATACAATTTCCAGTCGTCCCAAGAAACTGCCAAACGAAGACCTTGCGAATGAAAGCCGATCTACGCATATCACTGTGGCGGCTGATATGGTCTTCTCTCTCAGTCATCATCTTTCTGGGGTAGGTCCTCCTTCCTTACTCAAAGCTTAGAAGTACTAAAATTACCGCAGACTGCAATTGTTGACTTTGTCCGTGCGCTTTGCGACGTTTCTTGGGAAGAAATCCAATCTTCCGGCCTCTCACAGCATCCACGCCTCTTCAGCCTGCAAAAGCTGGTTGAAATATCCTACTACAACATGAATCGCATTCGACTAGAGTGGTCCAACCTTTGGGACATTTTAGGCGAACATTTCAATCAAGTATGTCTTGTTTCAATTATTGTTGATTATCGCTCATTCGTTCATAGGTCTGCTGTCACAGTAATCCGCACGTCGGATTTTTCGCTTTAGACTCTCTACGACAGCTATCAATGCGTTTCCTCGAAAAAGAGGAGTTGCCACACTTCAAGTTTCAAAAAGACTTCCTGAAGCCTTTCGAACACACTATGATCCATAATGCAAACCCAGATATTCGAGATATGGTAAGGCTACCCTGTCGTTCTCGAGTGGCACAGATCCCACCGCGTTTGTTGGTAGGTCTTGCAGTGCCTTCAGCAAATGATACAAGCACGAGTTGAGAACATGCGATCGGGGTGGCGAACTATGTTTGGTGTTTTTTCTGCCGCTTCCAAAGTGCTCACAGGTATGAGTTTCTTGGGCTATGCATGTCTCTTCGAGATTAATATCTCCCAGAACGAATTGCCAACTCCGCTTTTGAGATAGTAAGCCGGCTGAACAAAGATCATTTTGCCGCAATCGTCCGCCACGGCTCCTTTGCAGACTTGACTGTCTGTATCACAGAATTTTGTAAAGTGAGCAAGTATCAGAAGCTTAGCCTGCTTGCTATCGGGATGCTTCGTGGTGTCATCCCAGTTATGCTCAGCTCTCCGGAGTGCGCTCTCGGCCCCGAAGGACAGTCACCTAGCGAAGACGGGACAATACGGTTTTGGTTCCCATTATTGTTTGGCTTCTACGACATTATAATGAGCGGGGAAGATCTGGAAGTACGGCGATTGTGAGACTTTTAGCCTGGAGTTTCCAATCCCTGTTGGATTGAAATCTCACTTTCCAGGGCGTTGGATTCATTGTTTATGACGCTGAAAACTCACGGGGACTTGTTCCCTAACGAGTTCTGGGACACTATCTGCCAAGAGCTCCTCTTCCCTATATTTGCGGTTCTCAAGTCGAGCCAAGACTTGTCACGGTTCAGCACACAAGAAGATATGAGTGTCTGGCTATCGACAACCATGATCCAAGCACTCCGTGATCTTGTTGATCTTTATACGTTCTACTACGATATTTTGGAGCGCTCTCTTGACGGGTTGTTGGATTTGTTGTGTGTGTGCATCTGTCAAGGTTGGTCCCACGGCTTCTCCACATGTCTGTATGTTGATGGCAATAACAGAAAATGACACGCTCGCGCGAATTGGAACGTCATGCCTGCAACAGTTTTTGGAGAACAACGCGAGAAAGCTGAGTACCGCGCGGTGGGAGCGTGTTGCGTCTACCTTCGTCAAACTCTTCCGGACGACTACACCTCATCAATTGTTTGATGAAACTTTGCGAGTGGAGATTGATGGTAGTGCTATCGATTTCGATACTTCTGGCAAGTGAAATCCTTGTTGCTTCTGTGTACGCTGACAGCAGAGATAAACAGATTCTACTGCACAAGCAATTTTGCCTGCTCCTCTCTCTCCCACCAGTGAACGCTCGCCGAGTGAGGTGAAGCCGTCGCTTAGCAGTCGCCGTCGGGTCTTCAAGCAAATCATTGTCAAATGTGTTCTCCAGCTACTTCTGATCGAGACCACTAATGACTTGCTTCGTAATGACGCCGTTTATAACACAATGCCTCCGGATCAACTACTCCGATTGATGGGTGTACTGGATCATAGCTATCAATTCGCACGCATGTTCAATGACGACAAGGAGCTTCGTACCGGGTTGTGGAAAGTTGGTGAGTCTGCTTTTGATTTAACATGTCTCCCAACCAAGCTAAGGTCCGCCAAGGCTTTATGAAACATTTGCCTAATCTCCTGAAACAGGAGTCCAGCAGTGCATCAACCTTGGTGCATGTGCTACTCAGAATGTATTTTGATGAGCGGGTGGAGCATCAGTCGACGAGACCCCAAATAGCTGAAAGACTCCTGCCGTAAGTCCTGTCATTTGCGTTTCGTAACTGAGAGCTGATGCGAACAATGTAGGCTTGGTTTGAACGTCTTGTCGGATTATATCAAGTTGCGAGCTGATACACAAGCCAAGAACATTACTGCCTGGACGCCTGTTGTGACCGAGATTCTCGATGGCTTTTGTCGTTTCGATGATAAAACAGTAAGTCATACATCCGCTTCCAGTCTGCATGTTGTTGATCGAATGGTTAGTTCATTAAATACCTCCCTGTCATTTACCCTTTGTGCACAGGTCTACTGGCACGCGACATCGCCCCTGAAATAAGGCTTGGGTTGAAGAGGTATTTTGAGCGAGTCGGGTACACTCATGGGATCATGGAATCATCATAGGACCACCGTTGTCTTTGAACGTCCATCATCACTATATCTCCGCTTGCTTCTCTTGCATATTGCATTCAATTACCAGCCAAGTTGGATGAGTGTAAGACAATAGGGCAGAGAAGTGCGGGTACTAAAATCCTGTCCGCCCACTCTGAAACACAGGGTTCCCCTAACCAGTGCGTTGCGGAGCCCATTCTGTTCGACAAGTTCCATCAGAAATGTTGACAGTGTTACTCATGATTGACTCGAAGAGCAGCGTATTCATCTGTAAGGGGTTGGTATGGGACAAACCAAAAGGCACGAGATAGCCGCACTCACCTGCCTGCCTGCTGGGGTGCAGCACGTTCGTTGTCGAACGTCCCAGATTTCATCTATTCGCAAGAGATGTGTTTGAACGTGAACTGTCGTTCAACGGTACTGTGGAGTTGTTATTTAGATACGGTGATGATCCAAATGGCAGATTTCGGGGGACTCTTCCGTGAACCCAACAGGCAGCTTGTGACATAGCCTTGGCGTTAGAGATAGGCAGCTTCTTGGAGTCCCCAGGTTAGTCAAGATCGTCTCTGCTATCTCCTCAGCTTGCCGACACTCGGGAAGTGCAACTTCGTCGGATTACTATCTCCCATATCGATCGATGGAAGTTGTGCTTGTGCCTTTTATGTGAATTCGTCGACATCGGCGGTTTCCCACTTTTGCACAGGTGTCTGGAGAAAATGGAAATAAGTAGCCATTGTACTGCGAGGAACTAGAGAAATACCTTGTCCGATTGATCCATTCCCGATACCAAGGGTACCCCTCCTCGTCTATTTGGAGATGGTCCATGTCCTGACAAGTTCTTGGCTTGTACTTTGACAGGAGTCTGAGCGACATGATCCGCTGGGTCCACGTATACACTGACAGGGCACTGGGTGTTTCGGCTGCAACGCCAACTGAGGAATGGTCATAACTCACGAAAAGGCATCAACCGATGGAAGAACAAACTGGAGGCGAGGAACCGGTTCGGTTTCTGGCGCTTCAAGTGTTCCTCGCTATACTTTGAGAGCAGTGAATGAAAGTTTCCGGATACAAGGTGAAAGCATGCCTCTTCAACATAGTTCCCGGAGACGAAGCCAGCTTTACCATACTCTTTCCGACTTTGAACAAGGATCCATTCCTCCTCGCGATTAAAGACTAGTTGTCTGCGAGAACAACAGTCTGGTTCATTGCAATTGTAGTCATTCCCCATCACTTTGGAGCGGAAATACAAACCGTTAGTCAGCGGAGGTCATTTCCAAAACAGGAAGTCCACCCCTTGCCAGCCCTTTACGTAATTAGAGTTTCTTGTGGCTCTGTCCCCCACCAATGTTTGGACAGGGACGACGATGGGGCTCAGACTCAAACGACCTAGTCATTCACCACCACCTTTCTCCTGGGATTCACTGACTCCCCCGCGCTATGGCACACCACCAACAGAAGCACAAGTGGCAGAGCTGTCTTCACCCCCAACATCATGGCTTTCTGCACGCGACATGAAGATCTTTGGTGTTGAGCCACTGAGATCAGATCTCGGTGTTGTACGTTGTAGTGACTGTGATAAGCCAGTGCTACGGAGTGCCATCTCTGACCATGCGAGTGAGTTCAATACACCCGCTGCCTACAAGCTTCTTGTGTTAATCCCATGACCCACCCAGTAAATTGTAGCGACATACGATCGGGCAAGAAGTGGGTCAAGAGTAAGTCAGCAGATGGCGAAGGTACCAACCAATCATGTTCTTCGCGCGCTATCATGGATTAACCCGATATCCTGGGGTGCATTTGTCCGATAGTAGAGTTGAAGAAAGGCAAGAAGCGCGGAGTGGATGGTGAAGATGGGGATGAGCCGTCCGAACCCAGCAAGAAGAAGACAAAAATCACCAAGGGGCGGATCAAAGGCCCAGTGGACTATGACAAGCAGTGCGGTGTCATCAATGATAAAGGGCTTCCATGCTCTCGCTCGCTCACTTGCAAAGCGCACTCGATGGGAGCGAAGCGAGCGGTGCAAGGACGTTCCAAAGGGTATGACGACCTACTTCTCGAATGGAATCGAGCCAATAACCCCAATTGGGTTGAGCCGGTGAAGAAGGAGACCAAGGCGGAGAAGAAGGAGAAGAGAGAGAAAGAAAAGGCGGAGAAGAAGAGACTTGCGATGGAGGCTGCAATTGCATTGGGTATGGATCCTAACAAGGCTGCAACAAAGAAAGCACCGAAGAAAACCCAGGTGCCTGCCACGACAAGTCGGTTGGAAGGTGACGACGTAGCAGAGAACCTAGATGATCTTGATTCGGAGGCAGAGGTTGACTCATTGGTGAAAGCGGTCCAGGAGGCACAGTTGAAAGGAATCGTTGGCGTTCCTCTTGCGGTACCAAACTCGGAGAGTTCATGGTTTGTGGTGAGGCGCGAACGCTTGAGGAACTGTCGAGACTTGTTGGCGAGTGCCCTGGCTGCTGGTGCTGGGCGTAGCGGGATCACTACTGGGGCGGGTGCAAGCATGGTGATAAGTTGACCCCCAGGGGTGTGTAGTACAATAGATCACGATTCTATGATGACCGTTGTATTTACAACCGATCGCTTCGTCACGCTTCCTTGAACATTAACCTCCATGACTCTGTGAACCCGATAGATACTCAAATGGTCCACCTACGCATTAATGAGCGCGAGCCTAATCCGAATCCTCATGTGGTTTTCATCACCGTTCTGCCAATGGGTGACCCCACGATCGAGGAGGCTGCCCGCCAGCTTCTTCGCGCCCTTGCGGCCCAGGTAAAACCGATCATGAAGGCACATGGATTATCTGTGAATAGTCTCGAAGAGGTACGATTCATCAACTTCGAGATGTTGACGAGCTCTGATTAGGCAAATCTGATCCGGACTTTAGTACGAGTACAATAGCGTCTTTGCAGGACGCAACTGGAATCATGGCGAGACTATAGGTAATTCCACTTTTTTTGTCCTAGGATGTAACTGCCGATGAATCCCATACGTGATATTACAAGAGCTCGTCCTACGGTCGTCTACGGGGTCACTACTCTCTACTCACTGGTTGATGAGCACACTATGTCATGAGGTACTCCATAACGAATTTACTTTTTGCAATTACGCCCCTTACTGATTTTCTGCTGCTAGTTAGCGCATATCAAGGTTGGCAAACAGATATACTGCAATTAGAAGAGAATCACAACAGAGCTTCTTCGTAGTACATGAACCATGGATCTGCATTCCAAGCTCTCTGGCGTCAGCTCCAACAGGAGGTGCGTGACCTTCAAAACAGGGGGTACTACGGGGACGGTAAAATATCCTGTTCCTTCCAGCCCCTTACGAAGCTTTGACCCTCCACTTTCTCCACCGCGTCTTAGGCTACTGGTCATCTGGCACCAGGCTAGTTGACTCTGCTAAGATTGCGGGGCAGGGTATCGAGATGGGCGAGCTCCCCGAATACATGGTGATGATTGTTTTTCTAAATACATTGATTCTGCTTAGACTGAATAAACCAGTGTGGTGGTGCTCATTCGCAAGCCCGACCTGTCTCGCGGCGGCGTCGCAAACCTAAGGGTCCGCAGACATCCAAGAAGCGCAAGGCAGGAACACGAGTAAACTCAAGCGCATTCAACTCCATTGGGAAAATCTTGAACGACGACCTGGAAGGGGAAAGTAAATCACATGGCACTGGATTCCGGAAGAAAGCTAGGAGGTTAGTACGGATTCTTTTCGAGTTCTTTTCGACAGTCATGATACTGTGTAGTAAACGAGCAAGGGAAGAGCGTGCGCTAGCTGCTGAACAACGAATCCAAGCTCTCCAAGGCAAAGCGTCCTCTTCAAAGTTTCCTACACCACCAATCGTCGAAGATGACTCGGAGTCAGAAGATGAGAAAGGAGATTCTGAGACAGATTGCGACCGTCGTCGTACACTGCTGGAGGTCATCGAAGAGAAAGATTTGGATGCACTCAGGGCTACGATGTTTGATCCCGCGCGGGATTTCTTATTACCAAGTGTTGGCTCTTCCGGAGAGCCTGGAGATGCCTGTGGGGTTGAAGACCCTCGGGACGCTACTGCTACTAGCATATTTGGTGCAGTGAGTGGTCCTGTTTCCAGTGGTTTTGATCGGATCAAGACATCCCCGAGTGACGAAACCTCTATACAACCGAGGAAGAAACGAAAGACATCGCAGTCAAAACTCATCCTCACTTCCCACACCACTCCCGCAGTCAGAGAGGTAACGAAATCAAAACAAGAGGACCCGTGGAATTGTATAGTCTGTACACTGTGAGCATAATTTTTCTTTCCCGGGAGACCCAACACCGACCCCGGTCGTCAGCACCAATGAACCGAACCACCTAGCATGCTCTGCGTGCGGTACTCCACGAGGAGAGTCGAAATGGGTCAACGAGAATCGGCTCCCGCTGTAGAATGGAGGACCTCTGTTGGTTGTTGCCTTGTACACATCGGTAGCTGTTTCGACGGCTTCCAAGTCTCGAATGCCATAACGAAAAACTACAATGGCCACAAGTGCAATGCCACTCAATATTTTCCTATTCTCTCCAGAAATAACAGTCCCCCCTTCCCACGTTTACTGTGTCGCTGGGGAGTGGCAAGGAGATCGGCGACTGAAGTAGTAATGCCTCCTGGCGAGCTCTTCCGAGTCGCACTCACGAGCAAGGACTATATTGTGTTAAGGGGTCAATAATTGCATTCGCTGGGTCTTAGGATGATCATCGGGGGCAGGACAGATATTATTTCTGATGACAACACAATGAGAACATTGACGAGTTGTTCAGGTCAGAGGACGATGTTAATCAAGCCCTCGGAACCCAAAGATCGTAGAGCTGCTTATCTGCTGCATCAAAACATGTGAGGAGCGCAGGGTCTGACCGTATGGTTATCTTGCGGGAGGCAAGGAATCCAGCCGATGCATGAGCGCGGATAGCAAGAGTGTCCGTCTGATGGAAGCTGGTGCTGGCACCGGAGTCCGACATCGTTGTCGAAGATGGAGAAGCAGTAACGTCCTTGAAAGAGATGTCATCAAACGAACGAGACCAGCTATGAATAGGATAGGCTTACCTGGGTCGGGTTGATGGAGCGATCCCTGAGGAGAGGGGTGGAGACCTGTAGGATATTTTCTGAGTGGAGTGCAATGGTCAGAACGAGAACGCGGAATGTGAGGGAGACGAACCTGCTGTGCTTGACATGACGGTCTGCAGAGACGTGTAATCGCGTCACAGCACGTAACGCGTCTGTCACAGCGCGCCATCAGGCAAGATCACTCTTCTGACTTGCCACAATGAACATCTTCAGGAGCTGTAAGTCGCGATAGGCTCTCGGACACAATATCCATACTGACACGAGGAAAAAGTATTAGGAAAAGTCTGGCGTAAGCACGAGCTCATGTTGATCACTCTGGACCTCCACTTATCTGATAGTGTACTTCAGAGGATCCTAATGCGACTGAGGTGGTCAAATTTGAATCGGGTCAACTGTATCTTGTTAGGCCAGGAAACGTCCGGTCTTCTAGGGAGTGCATGTATGCTTTCGCGTCTCCCATCCGTTTCTCGCGTAAGTCATATATTCGCTTCGCAGTTACAACGAGGCAATCGCCACCATAAGACGGGTCCCTTCCCTCGAGCACAACTTCCAGCTTGTTATCACCCGCGTATACGAGGAAGGCGACCAAGAGTTATTAGAGGACGAAGACGAAAGTGCGACGTATTAAATCTCCGTTGAGCCCCACTTACCATGTTCCAGCCGACGAAGAAAAGGTCTTCCTTATCAGCGAAGAGCTCGAGTTCCGACCCGGTCCGGGACAAACTCCTCAAGAGGCCTCCTTTGTGTGGCGTGATCTAGATGGCGATGTGGACGAACTTTACGAGTTCCTCTTGACAGAGGAGACAAACGAACCCACGCGCGCATTCTTCGAAACTTGCATGTACCGCGCTATGTATGAGCGCAAATACAGAATAAGTGGTGATAACATCCGAGACTCGGAACTTGATCAGTTTATCTGGAAGTGAGTACCCTATCATGTCGCTGGAGCACGATCCATTCAAAGTAGCCTTCTCCAGGCCTCCTGCACCCAAGAATGCTAGAGCAAAAGCCACTAAAGAGAAGACTACCATATCTCGGAAGGGGGCGAACAACCTTCCAGCATCCACAGAAGAAGTTTCAGTTGCTAAACAGCCTGTTCTTTCTACACCGATGAAGGTCGTCGGTAAATCTAAACCTGTCCCACACGGTGCAGATTTACCCGAAATCGCTGATGTGCAAGCCTATTTTTTCAATTGGGACTTGGACGCTGATGGGTTTGTGTCTGCGCATGATGAAGTCCTTGATGCGAAAATTGTTGAGCGCACTTCCGGTGACTATAATTACTGGATTACCGCAACATGCGAAGAGGGGGACCTGATAATGCACAAGATCGCCTCCGACATGAATCCTCGATGGTCTCAACAGACGCATTCCCTCACATGGAATTATAATATTGGAGGAACTTACGGAAGCTGGGCGTTTCAGTTCACGTCTCCGGAGGGCTATGAAACGTTCAAGGGAGCCTTCGCCAGAGCAGCATGGGAAACATTACATCGGGTACCTTGGACTAAAATCAAGGTAAGCTAACCTTGGCATCAGTCGACAACATATCCTAGCCTTCCATCAGCCGGCCGAACAGGCATATGTCATGAGTTCCAATTGTGAAGATGTGGAGATGCGTGATGCAGAGGACGAAGAGGAAGATGAAGAGGATGTTTTGTCCGAGCTCGATCCTGATGAAGGTGGTTCCTTTACTCTCTGAGAGTGGCTTCATATTACTGATTCTCCCAGAGCAAAGCAGCGAAGAGGAGGACGAGGAGGACTCGTCTTCTACTCCAAGGCTCCCAGGAGACCGCAACTCGATGTTAACGGTTGGATACAAAGGCGACCGCTCATACGTTGTGCGGGGGAACAATATCGGCGTCTTCTCTCACACAGGTGGCAATCAAGTGAAGTACTTCGCAACCATTAGCAAGATTTCGACTACCAAAGGGAAGGAGTTCAAACCCCGAGAGGTAGTTTCGTTCCTCCGTATCCGGGCAGAAATCTGCTGATCGGTATGGAAGGTTATGCTACACGATCAAGACACGAAAATGATCTTGATGAACCCTTCTGACCCTCATTCGTTGTATAACATGGACGTGGAACGTGGAAAAGTCGTAGAGGAGTGGAAAGTCCATGAGGATGTTACGGTCGACCACATGGCGCCCGATAACAAATTTTCCCAAACGACCCGAGAGCAGACTCTTGTTGGCGCATCGCACAACGCGCTCTTCCGTATCGACCCGCGTATCTCTGGAAACAAAATGGTCGATAGTCAATATAAACAGTACGTCAGCAAGAACAAGTTTTCGGGAGTTGCGACTACGGCCAGCGGTAAACTCGCTGTAGCGAGTGAGAAGGGTGACATTAGACTCTTCGACTGCATTGGGAAGAATGCAAAGACAGCATTACCACCTCTTGGAGATCCTATCATTGGAATTGATGTCACTGCCAACGGACGGTGGATAGTCGCAACAACGAAGAGCTACTTGCTCCTTATCGACACTCTCATTGGGGATGGCAGATATGCTGGCTCCCTTGGATTTGATCGTAGTTTCCCTGCAGACGCGAAGCCGATGCCACGGCGACTTACGTTGCGTGCAGAACATGTTGCATACATGAAGCACGAGATCAGTTTCTCCCCCGCTCGGTAGGTACAATTCCAAACGCAAGTCAGACGGTATACAGATCTTGCTAGGTTTAACCAAGGGGAAGGCCAAGAAGAGAATGCTATCGTGACGTCGACCGGCCAATATGTGATAGCTTGGGACTTTAAGAAAGTCAAGAAGGGGCAACTTGAAAAGTATGAGATCAAGAAGTATGAGGATAACGTGGTGCAGGATAACTTCAAGTTTGGAGACGACAAAGAGATCGTAAGCGAAGCTGTCTCACTGATGGAGAATTTCGTTCTCAATAAATATTTTAGATTGTTGCTTTGGAGAATAACGTGTTGGCAATCAACAAGAAGAATCTGAAGAGGCCAACCAGAACATCACTTGCTCCGATGAGCAGGTCGAGCATTGTGAATAGTCCTTACTGACTACATGCTATGTAGATGGACGTCCTTCTGGAGTGAAGGTTGTAAGACGAATAGCTTGTGGACGTAGCGTGCAGTGCCGAGTGCTACAACATGGGCGGTCTCCTATATAGTAACTTAAGTGTGTTAAATGAGGGAATAAATCTTCAGCTCTTCTGCGACTGTGAGCCCGACTGAGGGCTCGCTGGGTACGGAGGGGCCCGATCCCTGGCATCTACGTACCTCCATATACCGAGATGCCACATGACCCTTGGTATCATCAAGCTGACCCCCAAAACGACCGTCGTCCACAGCATTGGACTCCACTGTGCGACAACCCACCGGTCATCACCCAATGCCCACAGGGTGACATAGAGATGTAAGACGTCGCCGAGGAGAAGAGGGGTCAGCAATGACCGGACAATCTTTTCCTGGAGTGCAGGCTGGGAAGCCAGGTGCTTTCTAGCAGCAGTGAGGACGAAGATATTGGTGAGACCCATGAGGGCACAGACGTGGGCGAGTTGGATGACTGTTACGATGGAAGCCTTTGGCAGAACCGCGGGAGGGGGACTGGCTGCTGGCCATGGAGCTTGGGTGTTATGAGTCTGGGGGATTGTCAGTCGTTGTCGATGGAAGGAGAGGGGAAAGAAGATTACCGTTTCGGGGTCGCACAGGGTCCCAACGAAGCCAATAATCGTCAAGGCGGGTTCATAAAAGGCGAAAAGAGCGTAGTAAAAATCGGGAATGGCACAAGTCGACGACTCCATTGGGCAAACGACTGGAGAAATAAGTCACTCGTATCTCTTTCCCTCTCGGCTGATCTATCCAAAATCTGTCTAGCACAGCCAGGGTCGACCGGCCCTAACCACCTACAAATAGCACCGCTGCCCGCTCTGGCTGCTCACGGTCTATCTTAACCCAGGCGGACAGCGACACCATCCCTCACGCTGATACACCAAATGGCGAGGACCGAGATCAAACAAGAGGGTTTTAATGCAAGCCCCATTAGTCGTATGTGGGGCAATGCTTCGCGCCCGTCGAACATAGCAGAGCTGTAGTACAGTACATGTTGAATATCGGACGGTGGCGGTTCTGTCCATGTGGATTTAGCTCTCAATTCCCTCTTTGAGAACGACACGTCCTCTGTCCCTTTCCCAATGTCTTTACTTCACTGTCTCAGGTGTGTCTGTTTCAGCTTCACAATTCTGTCTGTCATCTCTTTGCCTCTTCAGTTATGTCGCCGCTGTCGCTGCTTTCGTGTTCGTAACCCTTTCTCTCGGTCCGTCCGTCTCCCTTCGACGGCTTCTCGTTGGTCTCATCAAATTTAAGCTAGCGGATTGCTCTACATTTCGGAATTAATTGAAGAACACTCCCGTCTTGCTAAACTGATTGGTCAGAGGGGGACCTATGTCTGTCATCTTTTCTCTCTCTCGAAGACTCCCTTCACATCCGATCTTTTAGACTATCATTACTTTGCACGTGTTGCTTTATGCCAACGATTCTCTCCCCCTGCCCCAGACGATCTTCTCAATCCTCTGCCACATAGTGTATTTGCAGAACTTCTCGTCCCATTGGCCCCTCATCTCGTTGTCTTCCGCCTCATTCATTGCTTCGTGTGTGATGGCTATCGTCAATCACTTTTTGTGGTTCATTCACTTCTCTCACCTTGCGCGTGATGCGAGGCAGACCTTTAGGCATCGCGCTTCGATCTCTAACGCACCCAGTTTCGCAGACATCGCAACCTTTTTTGGCATTTGTGTCTGGCTTGTCCCGCTCTTCTTATTCTTGAGCTTGAGCGCTAATGATAATGCTCTTCCTACATCCTCGGGTACCTTTCTCGTTTCCTTTTCTTTCGCTTCAACTCAAGTGCGTCGTCAGGTAATATTGTGGATCCGTCTTCCCTGCCTGCTGGCGCTCAACGATCCAAATCCTCACTGTTCAAATCCATGTTTTCTCTCATTTCCAAGGACAAGGTCCTGCCCTCGGACAAGTCAAATGGGTTGATCATTCCTCCGTCCTCAGCTTCAGCTCCCGCTTATCCGTTGTCGTCGCCTTCGACATCATCATCCTTGCACTCGCCTTTCCTTTCACCTCCACCACGTAGCTCGCAAAACTCAAGTACCATATCTCAACCCGAGGTCCATCCCACATCTTTTCAGCAAACCCGGCTCCCCCAAGACACCTCTAGAGCGGTCGCGGACGGTGGTGCCGTGTTTTCATCCAGACGATATCCAAGCTCTGGACGTAACCGTTCTGTCGACGAATGAGTGCAGCTCTGCGGACGAATTGTTGCAGGTTTTGCGTTAGTCACCAGCATAGCATGTGTATTGTACATAAGGATGCTTCATATACTAGTGCTACTCATCGGGTAGATGCAGACATTCCGAGATCAGCGCCGGTGAATGTCCACCCTCAGAAGACAATGTATGCAGGCAGGGACTGTGAAATCACGTAAAACCTGGGGTTAAACGTTGCTGTGCATACGCAGCTTGCCCTGCGAGATCCATCACTGCAGTCGTGTGACTGCGGTGCCCTGCGTATTGGGTTATCTGCTTTTTCTCGTTCTGGCCCAAATCCAAGTTGCTTCTTCGTACCAATGCATCTCTACCTTGCACACAACCCACGAACCCTCTGTCTCTTGACAGACTCTCGCCAGGAGGAGCTGGGACACCCACACAGAGCACTTATATTTCGCGCGGCGGAAGCCAACACGAGTCAAGTCGTGGTCGAATTTCTGCCCGGAGATGAGGTAAATCTTAGCGGCACGATCAGGTTAACACACCGTACTGTGAAAGGATGTTTGGGACTCATCTCTGTGGAAAGTGGCGCGTACATGTACCGTCGTATCGCTGGCGCATACTCATCGCGGCCCTAGACATATTCCTTGCGGTGATCACTACGGCTACTGAAGTAGGCAACACTCGTCCATCTCAATCACTTCCCGAGAATGTTGCGAGGATCCATGAAGTTCAGTTCTATTGTCTGACGTCGTCCTCTTGGGACGATTTCTCCTCTTCTCAAGACTCGCCCGTCAATCCAGAGAGCACGATGGACACAATGTCGAACAGAGACGTATATTCACAAAGCATCAACTCGAATGCGGTCTTCGAACATCCATGCATGCCACTCACAAAGATCCTATCTTCTGGTTCTTTCTACTACGCCCTGGATCCATCGTGGGACTTATCGACACGACTCATCGTACGGTTGTCTCGAGATAGCCGCATCCAATATGATATCGGCGTCTTTGATGAACGGTTCGTTTGGAACGAATACATCATCCGAAGTTTACTCGATTTTCGGGAGAAACTCGATCCACACGAACGCCAGGATCTTGATCGATGCCAATTCATTGTGCGCAACACTACTTGATTTTTTTGATGGTATATGAATCCTGGGCCATTTTTAGGTTCTTGCCATACAGGGGTACGTAGGAGTGTCTACTATGGCCCTTCCAGCACCGCCTGTCAACGGTGCTCCTGTAGTTGCCACATTGTCACTGATATCACGCCTCGGGTGGAAGAGAGCAGGCACCCGCTTCAATACTCGAGGCGTCGATGACGACGGAAATACCGCAAACTTTGTAGAGGCGAGTGTACAAACAATCTACTCATTTAGCTTGTCCTGATGGTCGCAGACCGAAACGATCTTGAGTACAGACCAGCACTGCGTAAGTTACACGCAAGTTAGAGGAAGCGTTCCTTGTATGCTATTTTCCCGCTTGTTCTCGGTTTCATCTCACTATTTGACTACAGTGTTTTGGGAACAACAGGGAATACAAACGTTCGGTCAACGCATTCAAATAACTCGTCCACATGCATCACAACCCGCATTCGAGCGTCACTTTGCACATCTCACAGAAGAATACGGAGCGACACATGCGATTAATCTACTCGGTACAAAGGAGAACGAGGCCACCTTAACAGCAGCGTATGCAAAGCATCTATACCAAGCCAAAGGAATTTGGGGTGACCAGCTCAGCATTACATACTATGACTTCCACAACGCTGTCAGAATCGGTGGTCATGATAGTATTGTAAGGGAACTTGGGTAAGCCGATTACCTTGTCGCTTGTTCAACTTCTCAAGATCCAAAGACATTTGGAAGATATTGCTGATCACATGGATCGCTTCGGATTCACGTTGACTGATGCCTCAACGGGTGAATTAATCACGGAACAACGTGGAGTATTCAGGACAAATTGTCTAGATTGGTAACGCAGATTCAAATATCATTTATTCGGTTTTGACTTCTTCTGATATAGCTTGGACCGGACCAATTTCGTTCAAGATATCCTTTCACGCAACGCAATTGAGCAGTTCCTTGGCCTCGTCCATCGCGAATGGTTACAAGCCGGCGCTCTCTGGGCACACCACAGGGAACTCTGGGCAGAAAATGGTGACGCATTATCGCGTATATATGCCGGTACTGGTGCTCTGAATACAAGCTTTACGCGGACTGGAAGACGGACATTAGCGGGTAGGCCTTCTTGGCTCATTACTTTCACGAGGCACGGAATGATTTCTTCCAAAGGTGTTCTCTCTGATGCAACGAAGAGCGTATCAAGAGCGTACATCAATAATTTTCAGGACAAGAACAAACAAGTCGCGATTGACATGTTCCTCGTAGGTTCATTGACACCTTTTTCTTGAACAGATTTCTCAAATGTAACAGGGCAACCTCAGCAACCAGACACAAGTAAACATATTTGATCCTGTTCATGATATGGTCCGGAAGACACTAAACGAACGGTTGGTTACTCAGATGTTGTAGTTGCTATCGGTCCTGAACTCCAAGCTCACAGAGTATCGGAATATTCCTCCACTTGCCCATGCACCATATTCGTCGGCACTTGGAATGTAAATGGCAGGGTAAAGCAAAGAATGCTATTCTCACTTCCGTTGACGTGAACATGCAATGTACAGCCTCCATCCGAAAGTTTGATTTCCTGGTTGTTCCCCCGAGATAGTAAGTCAAATTAACGAACAATTCGCTCGATGAGGTGGTTCTGACTGCTTCGCTGGTGTAGACTTTCTTGAGTAAGCTTTCATATCAAAGAGAAGGGCTTCGTTGACGTTCGGGTCCATAGGCCAGACATCTTTGTTTTGGGTTTTCAAGAGATAGTGCTCCTCACTGCTCAACAGATTATCCAAACTGACCCAGAAAAAAGGTACCTAACATTCCTTGAGGGACTCGACTCGCTGATGACGGACCGCACACAGGCGGGTATGGGAACATAAGATCATGGAAACGATTAATGGCCGATCAAAGACCTCAGGAGAATACGTGCTACTGCGTAGCGAGCAGGTATTCATTCCTAAATTCTGTTTATATACTCCGAGGTGATGTTCTGTTCGCAGTTGGTCGGCACCGCTCTTTTTGTTATAGTCAAATCAGAGCTAACCTCTGTAATTCGCAATGTCGAAGGTACTACTCGGAAAGTGGGTCGAATCGTCTGCATCAAACTGATCGTTGACCTTTTGATCAGACGGGTTTGCGGGGAATATCAGGAAATAAAGGGGGGATTGGCGTTCGATTGGACTACCACGACACCAGCTTCTGCTTTGTCACTGCCCATCTGGCCGCTGGGCACTCCAACGTTGGTGAACGCAACGCTGATTTCTGGACAATTACAAAAGGATTGCACTTCCTTAAAGGGAAAACAATTGCAAGCCACGAGTGCGTTCGCGATCGAGGGGAGGGATATTTCCTCACACGAAAATTTGTTCCATAGCAATATTATCTGGCTCGCCGACACCAACTATCGCATTGACCTTCCCAATGAAAGTGTCAGATCTCTCGTGACGGAGAGATATTACGATCCACTTGTTGGATCAGACCAGGTAGGCCCCCCCCGCTCTCAGGGAGATACCGAGAACAAAACGCATGTACAGCTAAGGTTGGCGATCGAGACCGGCGAAGCCTTTGCGGGGTATGATGAAGGGCCATTGCTGTTCCCTCCCACATACAAGTATGACGTCGGGACAGACAACTACGACTCGAGCGAGAAAATGCGGGTACCCGCTTGGACTGGTATGTAGCCTCGGTCACCTTCATCCCCGTCCCGCTTCACTCGCGTTCCAGACAGAATCTTGTTTCAAGGCAGTCTAGACTTGTCCGTTTATTCGCGCGCGGAGCTCCGAGGTTCCGATCACCGACCAGGTAATTCCCTCGAAACTTCTTCTCGCTACAAGACCTTATCGAAGGTGTTTCTCATTCAGTTTTCGCACTCTTCCGAACTGAAGTGCGGATCATCGATACGGTAAAACGCGTCGCACTTTCTCGTTTGCTACTTGAGACTACCTTGGCTGCCGTTCCTGATGAGATGCTCGAAGAAAAAATTGCGGCTCTTACCTTGCCATCCGAGGCGGACGACCGTAAGCCTTCATAGTTCGAAGTTTGCCTCGTCCCTCAAGCGCTATGTTACAGTGCCCGCCCCAAGTTCAGATGATTCGCATTGGTGGGACAAGCTTGGTGAGTGTCACTTCGGCGTTTCATGTCGAGTGGCTAGGCTGAGAAGCTCGTAGAAATCAACAAGGGGTGCTTGGTGATTTCGCCTCCATTGCTGGAGGCAACTCTCGCAAATCCCTTTGATTCACCAGGAGACTCGCCCTTGTCATCGTGCCCGTCATCAGACGAGGAACTCTATTCACATGCAGCTGACCTTCCCATACCCATCACTCCTGAGCCAGTAATCCGTAGAAATGTCAATGCATCTGCATCTGTAAAATAGTCCAATAGAGACCTTTTCCTTGGGAGAAGTGGAATTAAGGTATGGAGACAGGCAATGCAGTACAAGCAAACGACATCAACGAAGTACCAAGATAACTAGATGAGCCCCTGCTTCTTCAAATCCTCGTATGTCTTCTTGTTGTATACATTACCCTCATCATCCTCGAGCTCTTCCATCGTCTCCTGCTCGAATATTTCGTGCCTTCCTTCCCGTTTAAGCTTTTCTGCGACTAAAGGCAATCGTCGGTTTAAATTGGCCACAAGCGAGCCGCACAAGGAAAGAAACGCACGTGAGAGCGCATCCTCTATGCGAGTGATTTCGTGGAAATGCTTCGTGTTGGGTAAACCTAAAGCACGCATACCGAACGCATGTCGAGATTCCTGTGAACGGTGATTAGTTTGAATGATCTAACCGAGTCGACCTTGGGCAAGTACCTGAAAGTGTCGGTCAAAGTTTTTCCTGATGCGAATTCAATCATGAGCTATTATCGGCTAACACTGGAGTGTCCTTCGTACCTTCCCATGTACACGTGGTCGGAGCATATCTCACATCGATACTCGACGCCAAGGCCATGCAGCTTGTAAAGCCAATATGGGATTGGCTTTCCATCCCAACCGAGTGGAAGTTTGAGTGGATTGTAAATCCTTTCCTCTTCCTCCTCCTCCTCGCCGGGGCCATCGCCGTTGTTCGTGGGAGCGACGGGAGGTTTTGATTGTTCAAGCAGTTCCTGCTCACGCTCGCGTGCGGTCAGAGAGAAGCGGCGTTCCACGTTGGATTTCGTTTCATTGATTGTGGGAGTGAGCATGACAAGTAGAGAGGTGGAAAGATTTGTGAACAGCGCAGCGTTTCGTAACCTGGACCGCCATGAACTTGCGTCATTGGAAGACGTTGTAGGGGATGTATGAACGCCATTTGGATTTTGTGGCGGCTCGCTGGAGGCGGCTTGCTTGGCAATCGCCTTGACATGTTTTTTCGAGGTCAAGTGTGCGTCGTATACCGTTTGCTTGGAGTAGCTTTTTTGGCCTGTGACCAACAGAATGAATGTACGTATGACGCCGACGAAGAAGCCTCTCACAAGCGGAGCACCATATGCCTTCTGCTTCCTCCGAGGGCACACGCTCGCTACTTCGATCTTCCCAGTCAGCATCAAATTCGCCCGCCTCCCATTTCTTCTGAAATTCAGCTCCGTCCTCCCGGTGTTTTGAGTCTATGTCCATAAGTGGTTGTGTCCGCTTGAGAAAGGATAACAGGTAATTATGCAAATTCCGAATATAGCTAAGACAAGCTGAGTATGGCGATTATACCTGATGACAAGGATGCACTTACACCTCATATTCTTTGGAACTACGCGTTTGCTTGGGAAGTTCGTTGTGCAATATCCCGTTCTGAGTTGCTAGAAGAACGTCCAAGTACTGCAAGTAGGGCAACCTCTTTGTGATATTCTTCAAATTGTTGTAGGCGGTATGGTTCGCATACAAGTCGACGTATTTCCCATATGCTTCTTCTCCGGAAAACATCAACGATACAGCTGGACAAGCAATGAATGACGCGTCACAGGTGACTATATGCATTGGTACGCACGGTCCTCCTCCTCGAATTCCTCGTCTATCCCATCCTGATTCCCCTCTTCAAGAAGAGCAGCGAGCTCTAATTCAAAGGCTCCTGCTGCAACATCAGGATACTTATTGTAGTGGTCCTGAATCTTAACCAACCGCGCGTAGAACTCGGAGAGGTCACCTGGTTGAGCTGGTGCAGTAAGCGCATCGATCTCAGCCTTGCGGGCGTCTTCGTCATCATACTGGGTTTTAAGTGAGGCCACACGAGAAGAAATGCGGCTCAGCACTTGAGCAGCTTTATGCTCCGTCTGCAGCCCGACTTCATGGGTAGGCTGGTTTCGCGACAGGAGTGAATAAAGTGCTATTTCGTAGCGCTCGATTTCTTCGTGGGTCTGTCGTTGTGTTTCAATGGTGGAGTCCATGATCTTTCATGCAAAGTTGTGAAGGCAAGCTTGGCAAAGTCCAGTTCTGGCGCTTTGGGTCACTTTCGAACTCCGCCGCTACCCTCATTTCGCTCTACCCCATCTCCACAAAAAAAATCGTCGAAAATGTCAGGTATCAACCCCGGAGACGAGGTAAAGTTGGTTTTTGAGGCAGCTTGGATGAGTGGTTGATGTATTTCTTCAGAAACTTATATTCGAGTCGTCAGAAGCCGTCTCGGTCGTGTCTACTTTTGACGACCTTAACTTGAAGGAAGACCTTCTTCGAGGAATCTACGCTTACAGTCTGTCTCTGCCTCAACTCTTCCTCTTCAAAAATTATAACCTCCCTCAGATTTTGAAAAACCTTCTGCCATCCAGCAACGCGCTATATTACCTATCATTCAAGGGCGCGACGTGATCGCTCAAGCACAGTCGGGAACCGGTAAAACTGCAACTTTCTCGATATCCATCCTCCAATCCATCGATGTTTCTGTGCGCGAAACCCAAGCACTTGTCCTCTCCCCGACAAGAGAACTTGCTACTCAAATTCAATCCGTCGTACTTGCTCTTGGTGACTATATGAACGTCCAATGTCACGCATGCATCGGAGGGACATCCATTGGTGAGGACATTCGAAAGCTGGAATATGGGCAACATGTGGTGTCAGGGACTCCAGGCCGTGTCTTTGATATGATTCGCCGAAGAGCTCTCCGGACGCGGAACATCAAGATGCTCGTCCTTGACGAAGCAGACGAGTTGCTTAATAAAGGGTTCAAGGATCAAATATACGACGTCTACCGCTATCTTCCTCCAGCAACACAAGTCGTATTGTTGAGCGCTACGCTTCCCTACGACGTGTTGGAGATGACAACTAAATTTATGACGGACCCCATCCGAATTCTAGTAAAGCGTGACGAATTGACGCTCGAGGGGATTAAGCAGTTCTTCGTGGCTGTTGAGAAGGAGGACTGGAAATTCGACACGCTATGTGATTTGTACGACACACTCACCATCACCCAAGCTGTGATTTTCTGTAACACGCGACGAAAGGTTCGAGTCTGTGACTAAAATGCTCTCAATTAGGCTTATCATCTTAACAGGTTGACTGGTTAACGGAGAAGATGAGAGCCGCTAATTTCACTGTATCCTCAATGCACGGTGAGATGGTACAGAAAGAGAGAGACGCTATCATGGCGGAGTTCCGCGGGGGAACATCGTAAGTCATAAATATGTGTGGTTGGAAAAATGTTACGATAACTGTTCTAGGCGCGTGCTTATTACAACCGACGTGTGGGCCCGAGGAATCGATGTTCAACAGGTCTCACTCGTCATCAACTACGATCTCCCAGCGTAACCACATTTCCCCCGGCATTGGGACGCTTCTGACCGTGTCGTTCACAGGAACCGCGAGAACTACATACATCGAATTGGCCGTTCTGGGCGATTTGGCAGGAAAGGTGTTGCTATCAATGTACGTTGTACACCCTCTCCTCTTCGTCACCTTCTCACGTAGGATCTCCTAGTTTGTGACGGTTGACGACGTACGCATCCTACGCGACATCGGTAAGACCAATCTTTCTCGTTCCTCGGTCCTTGTAGTCACGCCTCTCCCGCAGAACAATTTTACAGCACCCAAATAGTAAGTCATTCAACTGTTATTACAACGGATCACCCTCGATACATATTCCAGGATGAAATGCCGGTCAATGCAGCGGAACTCATTTAGAGCATGTTCTAGTTGAATAGTATGTATGTACATAGTGTCATTTGGCAACGGCCCTCGCCTGTTATGTACTCTTGATGTCCTTTATGGTTGCGGTGTTGGTACCTCTTTATATTCCTATGTTCATCGATCTTGTCAAAGACCACTACCCGATCTTCCTAGAAAACCGCCAGAGGCGTCCGATAAGCATAATCAAACTCTGAAGTTTATAGTTGGGCTGCGACGCACCTCGTAGGGCACATGCATTCGACATTTGGTACTACAGAATTTTCACAGGATACCAAGCTTTGATCGAAACCAAATTGAAACTGACGAACCAACTGGTGGAAGTACGCTGTGAGATCGCACGTTCTAATCGTCGGTTCATATTCAACGGTGTCAAGAAGATGCGTGAATGAGCAACTCGATCAAGGGGAGGTCTCTAGAAAGTCAATCAGCTGCGGCCACCCTCGGGCCCATCTTACTTAGTTGCCTAATTGGGGAACACAACAATAACTTGTAAGGTTATTCCGGTCTTTTATTCCTGAGCGCCGCCTGCTTGGACAGTTCTAATGCAAGCACTCAGCTTAAGCGGGGGCTTCGCGCACCGAATTAATTAATTAAATTTAAAAATTAATTCTTGCTGTAATGTATGTTCCTAGTGCCACGTTTCCCGGTAGCTAGATATTGGACTCTATGGCGAAGCGCGGCGGACTCCCCCATCCCAGTTGATGGCACAGAGACGCACGAAACTGATATGTAATCGGATGAAACTTCGTTGGCGGACGAACGCTGATAGAGAGAACTTGCATGAAACCGATCACCGGCGGACTATCATTTGAAGCTGACCGTAAAGAGAGCATAGTAGATAGGGAAGCAAGGATCGTTGTCTAGGAAGTCGCCAAGGGTTTCGATCCTCACTGCCTTCGGGTCCTGTTTCGCAACGTTTGTACACGGAGGCGAAGTATGTGGAGCGAAATGGGTAGATCATGCGGTCAGCGGAGTGGGGTCACCTGCGATAGCGTAATCGGAATTCCACGGAGTACCCTTTGCAGAATCAACTAGGGAGGTGACCTGCGCGTGGCGGAGACGAGCACCATCCATCTGCATTGAATTGCTCGGCTCAACATCTTTGGAGAGTGCAACCTCGGAACCGAGGGTACGGCCAGATCCATGTCAGCGGGGGGGGGCCGGCGGGCCCCCCCCCCCGCCCGGCCGGGCCGGCGCGCGG